>BRYE01000008.1:20221761-20224261 GCA_030159115.1 Actinidia arguta var. hypoleuca
TGTGCTCACCGTGAACCTATCTCAAAGATTAAAATTGATTATCGTGTAAGACTGTTAAGACAATCATATATCGACGATATGAGATTGATTAGACATCCATAATCACATAATCAAATCATATATGACTTAAAAAAATTGACGACACGTTCCAAAAGGGTCAAGTTGGGGTGTTGGTTTTTTATTTTCTTAGTTTTTGAGTTTTTTTATCTTTAGTAAAAAAAATTCGATATTTGATCAAAATTTAAAATTTTTTGGTTTTTTTTTACGAGAGGGTCCGAAAATATAAAAATCTTCATCTAATATGATAAAAAGTTCATTAAAGTTGAAAAAAAACATTTCAAATGATTTTTTGAGAAAAAAAATAATTTTTTTTTTTTTTCAAATTAGATTTTTTATTTTTTTATATTTTCGAATTCTTCTCATCAAAAGGAATCAGAAAAATATAAAATTTTAATCAAACGGCGAAAAAAATTCACTAAAGACAAAACAATCCGAAAACCAAGTAAAAAAAACTAATATCCTAAATTAGGCCTAAAAATCACACATACCGTCCACACAAACTTGATTCATTATTACTTATACTTAGTATATAGTTTTCTCAACGAGTTGTATAAAATTAACGGTCGAATAATTGAGATGTGCCAAGGATGTGCCCACAACCAACCAAGTTCACCGTTGTAAAGTTTAAATATTCAAATTCAAAGGTCAAAACCGTCGAGGAGATAACTATTAAGGTGCTTTCTTACCGACTACAGTGGAATTCAAATGGATGCGAATACAATTTTTCATTCCCCTGTCTCCTCCTAACGATCAGGGGAAAAAAGATCTTCACAGTAGCTTGATGTTATCTTGTGTTCAGAACGATTACAATTGAAACACAAGAATATTGATAAGCATTTCTTGCTTGAGGCTGGAAGTCATTTTCTGTATGATGCAACGAATATATCCCCACTGATATGAAAGCCAATACATTGTTCTTCCGATGTGTCCATCAAACACGGTCTCAAGGCAACTCTAAGTAACGTATTGAAGCAAATTTGTGTCGTTCATCGATTGAGTCCGGTTAGAGATTAGTAGTTAGTGATTAATTCACATCTTGGGCTCCAATTACATAGCAGAATCAGTGGCTGAAAACCAAAATGGAGGTCGAAATAGCAGCTTATGGCATGGTATATGCTGCAGAGGCAAGCCACTAGTAAGTACTAAAGATGAATCTACTTTTGCGACTAAGAAAAAGCGACACCATGTCAAAAACGAAGAGCTACGATGATTCAATCAATTAAAAGAATCATGCCAAAAACGTCGACACTAGTTTGAAAAGGAAAGAGTCATGAATTATCAGAATGATGATAACTGCTGGCTTCAGCATGGGAATAGAAACTGAAGCAGAAGAGTCTGGAAGGCAATGCCTCCCACAGAAGCACAATACGTAAGGAAAATTGGTCTTCGGTTCTAAGGAAATGAATACACGCATAAACACACAGATCCACTGATAAAAAATGGAATGGCCCGATTACCAGGCAGGCAGGCACCCCCGGAAAATCCACGCAAAGCAATACAAATGTATTAGGCTTCTTAAAACCCGTTTTCCGTCCTCAGTTGAGCTCAAATTTATTGGTGTTCACATTATAAAATAGTGAAAAGAGTGTTAAAAATATTTAGTGCTTGCAAGTGTCAAGTAGGATCGTGCATAGGCGGAGCCACACTATGGCAAGTGGGGTTAATTAGCCCCACTGAAGAAAAAAATTTATACTATTATTCTTAAGATAATTTATTATAAATACAAATTAACTCCACTAAATTTTATAAATTCTATAATTTTGATTTCGCTGGACATAAGGTACGGAAATTTTAACCCCGTTGAACTTAAGTTCTGATAATTTTGATCCTACAAAAAATTAATAATTTGCTCTAAATTCTACAATTTTGCCCCCGTTAAACCTAAATTCTGATAATTTTGACCTTACAAAAAATTATAATTTGCCTTAAATTCTCTAAATTCTATAATTTTAACCCCGCTAACCATAAGTTCTGACAATTTTAACACCACTGAATCTAAGTTCTGGCTCCACCCATAAGTCCGTGGATATAAAGTTGTCATGTATCAGTTGGTACTTGAATGGACTTATCGTCGGAAATTCCAACATGTTTAGCGAGAAAAAAATACAAGAGCGGGAGGAAAGAGAGAATTATTCATTTAGATACTTAACTAATGTCTTAACATTTGGTTGACAAAAATAAATCCAAACCTTATCCGTTAAAAGACATAAATAAAAAAGTATTCGGATAATTATCACCTTATTTGTTATTATTATTGTGCTCAAAATCGATTCACCAACCATACACATGCACAGAAACACAGGCATGCATAAACACAGTGATTTATGAGATTCGAAAAAATGCCTACATCCTCGGGTGGTGCAGTTGATTCACTAAATAGAGAAATATTTATAAATTATACATCTCACTCTCTCACACTATCTCTGCCTCACTACATTGT
>BRYE01000008.1:20254261-20261761 GCA_030159115.1 Actinidia arguta var. hypoleuca
GGATGAATGACTGAGTGTTTACCGGTTATATACATAATTCTACACTAATCTATGAGCTAAATTATAACTCAAAAATTAATTATTTTATTTGAATTTGTTAATTTTTTAATACTAACTCCATCATACTCTCTATTTTAATTTAATTTTATTATAATATTAATTCTTTACTATTTTTTTGTTATTTCTTTATTGTATTGAACAAGTTTTTTAATTTTTTTCTCAATGGTCATATTTTTCAAATAATTACATTATTCTAATAATGATATTTTTTAAAAATATATATATTTAAAATAGTCATACTGTTCTAATAATATTATTTTTTATAAAATATATTTTTATCATGACCATATATTTATCTCATTAAATGTAAGGAGTTGGTAAAAGTTAAAATTAAAAAGTGCACTAATCTATTTTATTGTTTAAGTGATTAAAGTGGGTGAATTTTAACTGGGGCATGACAGCTGGACCTCTTTATTTTTTTTCGTGCAAAGCTAAGCGGGAAAAGGAGAGAGAGAGAGAGTGTCTACAAGGCGAGGCCACTTCTCGTCCTCTGAATCGCTCTTCCTCCAAACGGTAATCTCTCTCTCTATGTTTATGCGTTTATCTATATATGTGTATAGTTAATTTCAGTAGGTAATTTATGAGTATATCTATCTATCCTCTGATGTATGTGACTGACCTAGCTAATTTCAATTGTTGAATTTATTGATATGTTTATGCGTCTGCAGTGTACTTGTAAATCTGATTTATTGTTCTAGGGTTTTGGAAAAAAGGTTTAGAGGATGTGTATTATTCATAACTATTTCTCTTTTTTCAAGCGTCATCGACTCATGGGAGTGTATTATGGACTTTTCTGGGATGTATATGACCTATATAATTTCAGCCAGTGTTCAATTTATGCATTTGTTTATGTATCTGCTGTGTACTTGTAAGCATGATTTATTATTTCACGGTTTTGGCGTGATTTCTGATTGAGACAAACATCGGAGGATGTATATTATTCATGATGGTTACCCTTTCAACTTTCATTAGGCGTGTATTGTGGAGTTTCGTACCCTTGGATTGGCTATTGGTGGTTTTGTTGTTCGATTTATTCATATTTTCTGTGTTTGCAGCGTACTTGTAAAGCTTATTTATTATTCTAGGGTTTCGAAAATATCTGATACAACCCATTAAGAAAAACGTTAGATGATGTGTATTATTCATGATTATTACTCTTTCAAGTTTCATCTGTTGTGTATTGTGGACTTATGTATGAGACAAGGATCCTTGGATGTATGTGACCCAGCTGATTTTAGTTCAAATTGTTTATTTGTTTCTGTTTCTTGCTGTTATTAATTATTCTAGGGTTTTGACATTCTTATAAGGCCAATTAAGATAAGTTTCAGAGGATATCTATTAATGCGTTGCATTATTTGTTTACAGTTTCAAGTGTTTTAATGCTGTAATCTGATAGTTTCAGGTTTGCATTTTGACACCACAACTTCAAAATTTCACAATTTGGTTATATTTGTGAGATAATTTCTCTTGAAGGATTGGAAGAGGCGCATGATCACTCATTAAAATGGTCTCTCTCTCTCTCTCTCTCCGTGTGCACGCGCACACAATTATGCATATGTGTATATTTAAGTAAATATGTATATGCATATTTTGGTATGTACTAGTGGTGGGTGCATGTGTGTTGCACGTGATTTGTTCTGCAATTTTCGTAAAATCTTATTTATTGAGATAGAAGTTGTATGAAGTTGTCCTAATTCAAAAGTATTGTTCCAAGAAAAACTAAACAAAAAATTAAGAAAGATTTATTGTTCAATAAAATGGAAAAGAAGTAAAGATATATATGTGAAAAATTGCACAAATTTTCAATTTGCTTGAATGTGGTGTTAAAGTATTTTTTTTTTCCAATTGGGAGCCACTAGTTCAAGTGGCAAAGACTTGGCCTCCTAACCAAGACGTTGTGAGTTCAAGTATTGAGGGCAACCACTTTGTGCATGTTATGCCACATATTAGGTCTGTACTCAATCTTTCCCTCCCAGACACCCGTTAATGGGTACTAACTGGGTGTGACTTTAATTGGAAGATTAGTTATAAAGCATTTAGTCAACAACGAGTAACGGCATATCCCATATCGCATAACCATGAGTTCTGCTTCACATTGCTATATCATCAAGACGATGACCACTATGGCACTGCCAACAGAGTTGTTGAAACTACACAAACGAATTTCATCACACTAGACTGTTACAAACAATGACCTCCAATTGTTGCCTCTGCTGCTCTAATTGCCATCATTTGGGGACCTGATTTAATTTGTGTTGGCATTTTAAAGCATTATTAAATAAACATGTTTCGTGGCAGGCATATATCCCATTGTTTTTTCAGAGATTAGTTCAATTAAAATAGTAAACAATAACCAAAAGATCCGAAACATAGCCGGAATATGCCTTCAGTTTATTTCATCTATACTTATTATTTGTTTCTTTAAATGTTGTTTTCATTTATCATCTTTTCAGTCTGGCAGGAAAGAGACAGTCCTGGATTTGGCAAAGTTTGTTGACAAGGGTGTTCAAGTCAAGCTTACTGGTGGAAGACTAGGTTAGTGCATGCCATTGTATTGTTATTCATGTCAAAATTATTGTGGTGTTAGAGATTATGATTACTTCAGCAAAGATTGTGTAAAATATACAACTTTCTCATCAGTGGGAAAATGTAGAATCTAGGCATCATGCTAAGGGTTAAACTTGTATCACACAATTTGAAAGAATCTTCAAAGCTTTCAGAAGTTCTATTAGGCTCCGTTTGGATATGTGGATTTGAAATCTAAGAATTTCAAATTCTTATTCCAAATTCATCAAGTATGTTTGGATGGCAAATATACTAAATGATTTGAAATTAAAAGAAATCACCCCTTGAATTTCAAGAGCAAAATGAAGGGATTTTAAATAACTCCAAAATAGTGGTTATTTGACAAATTCCTCCTTCTTCCAACCCATCTCAATTTCACCTTCAACACTTCACGCTCATCTTCTCTCTCATCCATCGTCTCTCTCTCTCTCTCTCTCTCTCCCTTCTCTCCCTCATCTCTTTTTCCAAAATTAGATGTTAATTGAAATTCATATAATTGAAATCTTTTTTTAAATGTATATAAATGGAGGATTTGAAATCCATAGAGATTTGAAATCCTTAAATTTGCAATTCACGTATCCAACGGAGCCTTAATTTTCCACAATTGAAATCGAAAGGTTATTGAGTAAGTTGGTAAGCAATCAGGGAATCACTCATTCCATATAGTATTTTGATTCTTGAACTAGCTATTTACTATGTGTTTTTTGATATATAAACGTCAAACTTATTTGAAGTGATCCAAACTATCAACCAGGGTTGACCACTACAATCGATGTCTAAAAGGTCTAGAAGAAACAAAAATGTCCTTGATCCCTAAAAATAACAAAATTCTCAGAATATTGATTCAGCAACAATAAAGAGATTTTATTAAGATAAGGAAAAAAGAAAGATACTGTAAGTGTAAACACAAAGTAGACACAACATGGCCAAAAATAGTTGGAATTTAGTCATTGAGGAAGTACAGAGCTCAGTTACAACCCACAACCTCAAGTAGGCCAAGGTTAACTATTGAACCAGTGGTTATCCTCGTACTCGAATTCAACTCTGATATTTATTATAAAGGGTCTAAAAGCCGCTCAATGGGGAATTGCGGTTAACGAGTCATATCTTACTGAGTCATCAATGAATTGGTCCTTGCATAAATCTTTTGTTTAATGTCATTTGTCAGTGTCTCTAATATCAAGCATTACATCCTATGATTTCTTGTTTGGGAAATTTCTGCTGAGAAGAAATGAATTTTTTGATTTCAACGTGAGTACATTAGTAATCATTGTTCATGATAAGTACTTATTAGATGATATTTACTTTTACAGTGACAGGGACCCTGAAAGGATATGATCAATTATTGAACCTCGTCTTGGATGAAGCCGTAGAGTTCCTAAGAGGTAACCACTAATGGATTATGCTTAACGACCATCGTTTCGAGCATGTGTGCATTCATATTCAAGCAAACTCTTTTAACATAAGCAATCAGTTTTCTTTAATTCCTTTCGATTTCAATTTTCCTTGATTAAACTAAAGAAAGATTATTTAGTACTTCTTTTTAGTGGAATAAATAGTAAAGGAAAGGAATAATCAATACTCGCTGATACAGTGAAAAACACTGCAGAGAAATTGTTGGTAGTTATTCAACGTGCAGTTCCACCATTGGAAAAAGGCTGCAAGGAAGATATCCCTGCATTGGACTTTTGTTTTAAGCCAAAAAGTCTTCCTTCCCTTTATTATACATTCATGTATATAAAGATGTTTTACACCCACTGTTGTCTCTAATAATCTCATTTCTAGATTTTTACCACAATATGTGTAGCAATTTACTTAACGCATACTACTTAGCCTTGTTAACTGTATTATGAACAATTCAAGATTTCAAAATGTGGCCTTAAAGATTGCTTGCTACCTTCTCATCTACTAATAACTCAGAAAAAATAACCAATATGTTTATTATGAAGTAACTGTCCAATAAAAGTAATATCTGCCAATTAATTTTTCTATTGTCCGGATGAGTTGCGTCAGTCTTCATGAAAGACTCATACACGAGTTTGTTGTCAGAGTTTCATTTGTTGCTTGAACTTGGGCTTTCAACTTGTCCAGTAGTTCCATTGCATATCCTTTACATCTTCCTTCCTCTTGAAATTTTAGAGTTCTCAAAAATTTAAATCAAAATTAATTTGATAGTTCCATTTGATGATGCGACAACTGTCTTCTCCCATATTATTGTCTTAACAGCCATGACCTTTATGTAATTTCTATCGAAGAATTGACCACAAGTTTGTCTTCACAATCTTTGTAATAAAACGCTACAAATACATATAACTGAATGTAATTATGTATAATATTCCTTTAATTTGTCGAGAGGTTACTTGAATGGTACTTTTTGAACTTTTCTAAACTTGCAGCAGAAGCTCGCTCAATATATTACCCTCCTTACCCATTCATAGCCATGATAACTTATGTATCTAGGGATGCTGCTCAATGTTTGCGCAATGTTCAGTCCAATTGTGTTTGAAATGGATGTGGAGACCTATCTATATTAAACCTAACTAGGTTCCTTTACATGGCAGCATACAGGATCACCACAAACATACCTCACTGTTGTGGTGGTACAGATGCATCAATGAGGTCCATCTTGTAATTTTCATCTTGATTATTGGCCATCTATACAAAACCAGGTTCAGTTTGTATCCACAGTCAGGTTACCACATATGAATTACTTAATCAGGTAAAGAGAAAAGATCTACAAACCTAAGTCAAAATGTAAAGCTATAATACAAGCAGCAAATATCTAATATCTTTGTCAGATGAAACCAAAGATTTAAAAATAAGAAGCGACTTACCCAAATTTCTTGAAAAATTTGCTTTGCAAATTGTTTAAATCTGAATATAAATTGTATAACGAAAAGGGCAAATTACATTAGCTTCTCCCGAGGTTTGGATTAAATGCACATTCCCCCCTCAGCTTTTGAAAATTACACTGGCATCCCCTACCAGTGTTTATGTGTCAATGGAGTGAACAAAAATCCGATTTTACCGTAATACCCTCAACTTGACAGCGAAATTTATTGTTATACCCTTCTTCATGCTCTATCTCTCCAGTGTCTCTTCCACCATGGCCACATCCAATATCTCTGAACTGCCACCATCATCAACGACATGCTCCAAATATGACTACTCACCATTCATCCATTAGTGGCATCCAAACAAATACACTACTTAAAGCATACCCTACAAAACAATCATAGCGAGACCACAAGTATCCATTGCGCCCAATCCAACTCCAATGAGCAATGACCACCTAAACACACCATATCCTTAGGACCCCTTTGTGGGCACCTTCTCGCAAAACCACCAGCCACCGCCTCCCCTCTTCCTCACACAACGAAATCAATTGAAGGAACCTAGGGGTTTGCACTTCAGGCTGTCATCGAATTAGGTCTATACGGAGGGGATCTGGAACTTTCTCATTCTCTTTGGTGTGATGATAACATGAATGACGGAGGAGGGCTGGTAGTGGCGTGTGTGGCAAGTGGCGATTGTAGCTTGTCTTCACCAGGCAAGGAGCACCAAACTATGATAGGATAGAAATCAACCAAGATATGAATATAGACCTGTGCAAGCATATTCGAACATACATGAGCTAGAACCCCCGCCGGTGGTGGAACTCCCCCTCCCCCCTCTGTATGCGTGTGATCTCTCAAATCAATTGCTTAATTCGGATATGAATGTTATATATAGAATTAGGGTTTGGTTATTAGGATTGATTTTGAGGGGTTTGAGTTTTGATTTGTGTGAATTTGTTGTTGAAGTGGTGGTGGCAGTCGGAAGATGGTGATGTGGCGGTCTGGGTGAGGTTGTGACCGAAGTAGAAGTGATGGCAGTTGTGGCCGGAGTTGGAGTGGGGAGGCGGTGATGGACAGAGTGGGAGTGGTGATGGTGGTGGTGGCGGCGGGGGCTTGGGGGTGATGTTAGATTATTGGGATATACTAGAGGGCTGGAGAGAGAGATGGAATAAGCATTATTTATTTATTTATTGTTTGAGTGGGATTATTCTAAAGGTTAAATTTGGTATTTTGTAAAATTCTATTACTGACACCATCAAAAGCTGTAAGTTGACTTAATGGTCAACTAATGAAAGGGGAAAGTGCCACCTGACTATGAATCTCGGGGGAATGCATTGTAATTTTCAGAACGTGAGTGAGGAATATGTATTAAATATTAAACCCAAACCTTACGGAAAGTCAATGTAATATGCCCTAAAAAGACCCAAGTAAATGTTTATTTTTTCTCTTTCCATGGCTTATACTTGCACAACAACAAATGTAACCTCCGACAAAGATCCAAAAACATGAATCCATGAAGATCTGAGCAGCGTTTTGTAAACTTTCGAATAAAAAATGTTATTTCATCTGTAACATGGATCCATGAAGAGCTGTTATACCCTAAAACACTTCTGAACCCACACAACAAAGATCACTACACATATTAACAAATACCAAACCAACACACCTATGAATTGTACCAACCCATCTATAAAGATGCCCCCGCATAGCCGAAACATATTTTTCTCAAGATCGGTGCTTAAATCATCAAAAATGCTCACAACCCAACAAAACCTTCGTCAATCTTTTTTGATGAAATTGTAAATATTACCGGCGTTTGTTGTTGAGGAGCCTTGGACCAGTTTGATCCCTCATCTGGGCACCAACAACGGTGTCACAATTGTTTGGTCACTCGTCTGGTTTCTCGGCTAGAATCAGTTGCAGTGGGAAAAGTGAGAGGTGGGTAGGGTTTTCACAGCTGGGTTCTTTATATACCACGGGATCAATTGTGTCAATTATGTGCATAACCAAGGGCAGCATAGTCCACGTAATTTCATTC
>BRYE01000008.1:20299261-20306761 GCA_030159115.1 Actinidia arguta var. hypoleuca
ATCATTTCTCAGGTTGACCAAAATTATTTAAAATAATATATACGTAGGCAACTCTTAGTTTAAAAAATCAGAAAAACACAACTCTAAAGGCATAACACTTCTTTTAATATTTGAAATTTGAAACTAAATTTCAACATTACCTTGGTGTTAGCATTCCATACCAAGAAGCAGAATACTTTTATTTTGGAGGCGGCTTTTGAACTTGAAGTCTAGAGTGACATTCGTGAAGTTAACCGTTGAATTGGGCTGAAACGGACAGTAGTTATAAGCAAGAATTGGAACACGTGTTTTACATGCATGGATGGAGTTGTGCTTATCTTAAGGTGGAGATGGTAGCCTCGAACGTTCAATGTCTAGTATGGACTTATAATTAAGACTGTTCGGACACGAGCACGGACACGGACACTTCAATCTTGGAGATCCGTTTTGAGTTTAGAGGCAAAGGCACAAATAGGTGATAACCAAAAATTGAGTTTGACCAAAGTAAACAATACTTTCACATGAGGATTAGACCACACGTCTTATACCTGGAATCCAAATCCAATTAGGATCAAGGTTCTCTGAAGTTGGAATTTAAACTGCAAGTATTCGGGGGCCCGTTTTGGACCTATTTTGATAATCTAAACGTTTATATTATAGACCTCATCGAGAACTTTAATATTGTAAAAATAAAATTCGATCGAATATAAATAATTAGTCAATTAATATCAATTTATATGAAGATAAATGAGTATAATCTTGTGAATCACACTTATTTATTAAGTTATGAAAGAGTATTGAACAGATACTAAATAGTATTTGATCAACGTGATTTTTTACAATACTAATCTTTATGATCATGTCTACAATGTAAACTGTTTAGATCACTGAAAAAAATCCAAAACGAGACCAAAAAAGTTTGAACTGCACCAATGCAATCGAAATCCCCAATTTCAGATAAGTGAGGTCCATCCAATTAATCCCCATGTAGGTGTTCCTACAAGCCAAAACCAAAATGTAGAGGTTTAATCACCATCCTCTCGTTGATTGACTCATTGTCTTATTTAAAGTAGTGAATCTCTTTGTTTTTTAAACAATCATTGAGGGGTGAATTTCACCTATTTGTCGGCGCTCGATAAATCCTAAGGAATTGTACATGCATATAATATAACAAGTGATTATTGTTCCAAATCATGTTTATGGAAACCCAATTTCATATCCATAATATAATTATTTTCCACGTATGCAGGGGATAAGCATGACACAATAGTGTGCCCAAAGAAAAAGTTGTGATTACAATCTCCCAAATGGGCACAGGCCCAAAACACCATCTCCTACTTTTGAGTACCTGCACAGGATTTGCATGTTTTGAAGCAAATAATTTAGTGTAGTACTAAGCCAGGACAGTTCACTGTTTGTGTTCTTTATGATAGTGTGTTTGTGTCCCGCCAAAATGTTATTATATGCCACACTAACTCTTGAAAGATCTACTGATTCTACTCTCTTTTCCTCCTCTTATCCACTTCTCAAAAATTGCTAAAATTATCCACAACTAATTATTTACCATCACCTTCCTTGTCAGGAGTAATATTAAAATGGTCTCATGGAGAGTTTTGTGGCGGTGCGGTTAGAGGGATAGAGATTTCAGAGAGGGGTAGATGTCCCGGGTAGTGCATCATGTGCACACTGCACACTTATGGGTTGCTCTGTGTCTGCTTATGGATTGTTAATCCACATCGTATACAGAGAAAGCATCTGACCAATGCGATGAGGATGTCATGTATTTTTATGCTCTTCTATTTTAGTGTTTTCGTTTAGTAGATAAGGGTTATAATGGACATTTCATGCTTTCCGTTATTGGCGTTAGCCAGTTTGTCAATTTAGTTGAGAGGTCTAACTGATTTAATTTTGTTCCATGAGTCGTGCCTTGCCTTAATTACTTGTGATGCAAGCAACAGATAAAATTACAAGTCAATAAATTAAGACGCGATGAAACAATGTCATTTTCTTCAGTTAGTTGCTGTCATGAGATGATCGTAACCATAAGATTTTAATCCATAACAGTTAATTAGGGGGAAACAAATTTAAAAATGAAAAAAAAAACATGCTAGTGGTAGGTTTAAGTAATTAATGAAATAAAAAAAACATGATCCTTTTGCAAGAAAATATAGATAATTTGGTGATGATATATATGTATATATATTATAGAAAATCATTAATAGTTTAATAATTATATATTTTATTACTGAAAATCTTTTGAGTGGATACACAAATTAATTAATTCAATCCTCCATGTGACTTAGGCTTCTGGAAAATAAAACCCCAGCTATTTGGTTGGTGGTCTTGGCTTGAGATTTAGAAGATTGGTTTTCTTTCAATATATCTGGTTCCAAACTTCTTAGGCTAGTAATTTTTGAATTGAGCCAGTTCATACAGGGTTTTGTCTCGATTTTAATCAGGGCCTCCGCTAGTGGAAAATGGAATTGATCTCCAAATTAGTTGGCCCTTAGGCCATATTCCGAGTAATAAAAACAAAACAAAATTTCAAGAAAATAAATAGTTGGTAACCAATGAATTTTAGAATTTGAGACTAAGATATCCTTATTAAAAATCTGATAAACACACAACAAAATTTTGGTGAGGTGTCACAAAGTGATAGTAACATCATGGCAATGTGATGTCGAGTCATATACATTTACTCAATATCTATTTTATAGAAGAAACTCGTTTGGGATAATTTTTATTCGAGTTAGATTAGTTTTATTTTTAATATTTTTTGATAAAAATTATGTACTTTTTTATATCGTCTTTTATAGACGAATAAACAAGTAAAAAAATATTTTAAAAATTTATAAAAAAGACTAATATATAAATTAATTCTAGTGGAATTTTTTCTGAGAACCACCATCAAAATGGATTTTTCTGAGTTCATTCCAAAAAATTCATTTGGATTAATTTAGATATTACTATCTTTTGTTATTTTTTGAATCAGAAAAATTAAAATTAACTCGGGTAAAAATTATCCCAAACGGGAATAAGTTTTTGTGGAGTGTGCATCACGATAAGAAGCTGATCCAGTAGATTGGATTTGTGAGATTTGGGTCAACTGGTATGTGATTTTGAGCTTCGTGGGCCTAGCCCATAAAACTTAGATTTCGATCTCATAAAATATGATATGGGCCATAGGGCAGATCACTTGGCGGCAATAAGAGAGCACATTAACCACTAGGTCAACCTCTTCGATTGGGTGATGAAAGTGAAATGGGCTTTTTAAGGGGTAAAAGGAAAATGAACTCTTCTTTTTTATTTTTATTTTTATTTTTCGCTTATAAAAGGGTTTTGAACAAGTGTCCTAAGAGTATTAATTAACACGCTAAAAGGGTTGTACATTCTCCATAAGAGCGCGAGCAATGTACAATCACTTTTAGTATTTTTTGTAAGGGCATTTTTTTATATCTTCAATAAACTTTTTTTTAACTTATTATCTTTTTTATTTTTAACTATTTCTGATATAGACTATAGAGACAAGTAAAAACTATATTTTTTTATAAAATTAGAGAAAATGTCGTTCAGACATAAATTGGTGGACTTTTTCAAATTTAATCCATTAAAGCTAATAAGAGGAATTGGAAATTAATTTTTTTTTTTATCAAAATCAGATAAAAGGAAAAAAAATATATACGATTATAAGCTAAAAAAATCTTAAAAATAAAAAGAAGGGTTAATATTCCTTTTACCCCTTCAAGTTTGATTATAGTTCCACCTTTCCATCAAAAAATCTAACACCATTAGTCACAAGATTAATATTATAACTGATCTAAAATTAATATTATTATCAATACTTTCCTATTTGTAGCTATAACCAATGTTTTCTCTATTTACAAGAGAATGCAATGAGAATCATGCTAATTCATTAGGGCTCATTCCAAAACATGAGTCAAATAAATTTCAATGAAATGAAAGTAACACCAACCATGAATGATTCATATATAAACAAATATGAATATTTTTTCCCCATTATTCTTATTTTTAAGAGCAAGGTGGTGAAACCTTTCCCCTACTTGACAGTCCATCAACGTTGATGCATGAAGCTTTTAAATCTCCGTCCGATGAATCGCGGGCTAGGTTTATATCCTGCAGCACAATCCCTTTGCATGGGATGCTCTTGCTACAATCAAGCTTTATGGCAATTTCTGAAGCACTTGTTCCCTTGATGTTCTTGTACCACACATTCTGAATTTTTACAGCCGAATCCTGCCATGCAGGGGCGGAGCCAGAATATTAGTTTAGTGGGGTTAAAATCATAAAATTATACATAATTATAGGATAATAGTGTAATTTTTTTTTCAAGTGAGGTCAAAGTAATATATTTTTTTTCTATTAAAGTGATAGTACAATTTTTTGTGGACTTATAGTGTAATTTTTTTCCAGTGAGGTCAATTGACCCCACACTCTTACACGTGTCTCCACCCTTGTAGCCATGCGAATAGTATGAAATGATCGATGTCCGATCATTAAAGGAAAAATTCAAGTTCAGTTTGACCTAACTTTTATTTATATTTTTTTAGTTGTTTTGGTTTTTGAGATTTTTCGTCTTTAATAATTTTTTTTCACCGTTTGATCATTTTTGTTTTTTCTTAACGAGAGAAATCTGAAAATATAATTTTTTTTTTGAAATTTGAAAAAAAAGGCACTAAAGACAAATAATTTACTTAATTTTTCAAGTAAAAATTATTTTTTCTGTCTTTTGTGACCTTTTCTCAATTTATATGAATTTTTTTATATTTTAATATTTTTCTTGACAAGAGGAATTGAAAAAGTATAAGACTCTTATTGTCAAAAAGAACTGAAAAAGTATAAGATTTTGATCAAACGGATAAATAGTTTTTTTTTTAAACGTTTGAGTTAAATCATGAAAAAGAAGAACAAAAATCAATAAAAGGAAATAGTTTTTATTTTCTTTTTGTGTAATCAAACCTATAACAAAATGAATATATATACACACATATATAATTACTTTTATTTTTTTTAATTTTTTTTAATTTTTGAAAACAAATTCAAAATCCAAATACAGTGCGAAGGTTGTAAGAGTCAATTACCTGTTTGGGGCATGGTTTGTCTTGATCACAGTAATTCTGATCTATTTTTATGGGGTTGCTCACATTATGCATTACAATATTTTGAAATATGATGTTCTTTGCATATCCAGACCCACCCTGCATATTAAGATCAAACGTAATTATCAATCTTATCTTGATCAATTATTGAAATTACTATATACACGATATATTATGTCAGTGCTACGATCCTCAAATTTGGATTAAAAAAAGTTTTTCGACATCAAAATAAACAATTCAGTGTGTGAGATCGCAACAAAATGAATAAAAGACCAATAAATTTATAAAATAAAAAAGCGACATGGAAAAAAAATCTTATATCTATATCTAGTTTATTTTAGGTTTTTAAATTTTTTCAGTTGTTTAGGTTTTCGAATTTTTTCATGTTTAGTGAACTTTTTTCACTGTTTGATTAAAATTTTATATTTTTTTGATTCTTCTTGATGAGAAGAATCTGAAAATATAAAAAAATTATTTAAACAACTAAAAAAGTTTACTAAAGATAAAACTATCAAAAATCAATTCAGCTAAAGAATTCTAAAAAAAACTAGACCAAACTTGGACAATGTATAACCTACTATCTGGGTGTTTGCTAAATCTAAACTTATGTTAGAGTTATTTATTTAAAAGTAGAAGTTGAAAATTTTCAAAATAAAATTTCCAAAAATTAGTTTTTTATCAGCTTTTGTAAGTTGTTTTTGGTCTATAAACAAAAATTTTACCAAGCATTCTCACGCAATATTCAAGACAAAAGAAAACAGAAGTTGTTTTTAACTATGCCAAACATGCACTATATATATATATATATGCACGCGCGCGTGTGCGAGCATTTGCTTGTGCATGAACTAAGAATTGGAAGAATGCCTAAATGTGGAAGTTGAAAATTTACCTGCCAAGTCTTAATTCTAACTCCATTTGTGGTTCCTGAAAGTTTGGCTCTGTTCACACTCACATCTGAGACGAAGGCCTCTGATTTTCCTTTTCCTAAGCTTCCAATGCTGCAAAATGAAGTCAAAAATAAATAAATTTAGTCAATAAAAACAGCAAAAAAAAAAAAAGTTTGACAATTTAATGCCTTTAAAGTAGAATTATATATGTACTTGAAATTGGTATATTAAGGCCCCGTTTGGATTAGTTTTATTGAGCTATTTTAGCTGTATTAGTTTGAGTTTTCTCATCCTTAGTGAACATTTTTCACTATTTCAACAAAATGTTATTATTTTTCTAGTTCTTCTTGACTAGAGCAATCAAAAAAATATAAAATTTTTATTCGAAATTAAAAAAATCCACAAGTAACAAAAAAAATTAGTTAATTTGTTGAGAACGTAAAAATATATATTTTTTTAAATTAGATATTTTGTTTATATTTTCAGACTCTGCTGAAAGAGAATTGAAAAAATATAAAATTTTAATCAAACGATTAAAAAAATTTACTAGAAATAAAAAAAATCAAAAATCAAAATAACTAAAAAAAATTTTAAAAATAAAAGCTAAGTCAAACTAAGCTAAGTTGACAGTACTTGGTGGGTTTAGAATCTGAGATCACCTGATTCCATGGCCCGGTCCGCAGGTTATGTCCATGACTTTGACATTTTTTGAACCACTCACTATTGAAATGCAATCATCACCTTCAATGAATAAAAAAAATCCAAAATTAAAAAATAGTTAAAAATCCCAATAATCTTTTTATCCATCTTCCTGGTCATTTATTTCATTTATAATATCATCATGGACTACTTGTAATATTATTTAGTTCATATAGGTAATAACATTTATGAATTTATTATTTTATACAAAAAAAAAAATAGTAGAGAATGATGTTGCAAGTGTCAATTTTATCACTTTAAACGAAACTGTCAATGAAGATAAGTTAGAATTTCAAACATGTAATTTTTACGTTATTTTGTTTAAGAATTCTACATAATAATTATGTAAGATTATTATTTTTCTTTTGACTACGTTTGATAACATATTTTTTAAGTGAGACTGGACTGTGGAACCCACTTTAAACATGTTATAGTGTAAAAATTAAACTCTAGACTAATATTCTATTTCGACAGTTAATTCTAAAAAAATAGAGGATTAAAAATTCCGAGAGTAGTATTACTAATTCAATCACATGAAATTATTAAGCCAAGATAATTTTGGGATTGGACTGCTAATCCTATTAAATTGAAATCTGTTATCAAATGCCCTATTTAATTCAGGAAACTAACCTTAGGAATGGATTAATATTCCTCCTTACCCTATTAATCTTTGTTTGGGTTAGTTTTTGAGAACCTAACTATTAGTTCGGACTGAACACATAATCCCTCATATGAGGGGCAATTCCATTCCAGGAAAGAGGGTGGGATATCCAATCCCAGGACTAATGAGCATCCGAACTAAGTTGCAAAAAGACGAA
>BRYE01000008.1:20314261-20319261 GCA_030159115.1 Actinidia arguta var. hypoleuca
AAAACTCTAATAATTTCTAGAGAAAAAGTTTCTAAAATAAGAATTCTGAATTAATCCAGACATTTAAAATAGGTATTTGATTTCGACATAAAGTAAGAATCTTGTTCTCTGTCGAGAAAATTAATATTATCTGTAATAATTTAAGAGTCGTTTGTTACTATTTTTGCATAAAATCAGAACAAGCACATGAGAGAGCGTATTAAAAATATTATAAATAACAAGTTTGTGGATGAATTAGTGATTTAACATTTTCACATTGTTCTCTCAATATTTCACACATACAAACATAATCTTACATTTTATATGTATATATATGTATATACGCACGCACACAAGAGTATATTAATGAGGTTATGAGGTCAAAGTTGACAGGTATGTTCGGTGGATTGCGTTAGGGAAGTTAGCACTATTTTAACATGACCCGACTTGTGTGCAAGAAAAGGAAACAGAGTTAATTTAGTTAAATATTAGCATCATCCACTAGACTTCTTGTGGTGTGTTTGGGCCAAGAAATTAGGGATGGGGTTTTGGAGTAGAGTAATTGTTTTTGACTTTAAACTGAGAGGCTTACTCTTAAAGTTGTTGGGTCGAATTCACTTACTAATATGATGAAATTAAAGTACAATAGGATATTATATTTTTTTAGTTATTTAAACTTTTTAAATACAAATAATAAATGAATTAAGTTACTCGAGCTCGTCAATGTTTTATGTGGAAAAAAAAAAAAAAAAACTAGAATTGATGAGTCCACTTTAAAACATGGTTTAGAGAGTAAATGATAAAAATACCCAAAACGATATGGAATCAACACATGAAATTGTTTGCTATGAAAACATTTAAATGTTTTTGGTTCAAAAAATTACTGATGAATTAATTGGCATTAATTAAAACAGAACATTAAAGAGAGTCAAACACAAGGGCATTGAACCATTTCAATCGAAATATTTCTATAAACGAGGGTAGTTATTGGTTAAAAAAATTGAAGAAAATAAAAACCCAGAAACCACCTCTAATTACCCCCCCAAAAAAGCATAACTTCTCTTTTTAAGTTTAAAATTTGAACTTTACGGTGAAGTTGAAAGATTTTTGGTCCACTTGGAAGTTATCTTGATAATTTGAATCATTCAACTTGTAGAGATTGATAAAAAGATCAGTCATAGAAAAAATCAAGTTGATCGAATAGTAGTAGACAAATTATCATACATTATTATCTGGATAGTCTATTTTTTTAAGATAAATGATATTTTAAATATGTGATTATAAATGTTTAAACAATTTAATTTTTTGCATAAATGATCTTCTAAATTATCTTCACACAATGAATAATTTTGGATTACCTAGGTAATTCCGAAATGGGACCACAATATCTAACTTTACGGTAAAATTCCCCGTCCCCGTCCCCCCGCTTACTTTATGGTGTGTGTGTTTTGCTTGTTAATCTATACAAATGACTTAAATTCAGGTAATGGGAAACTTGTAATCAATGTTGAACAGAAACTTCTAACATTAATGTGTATTTTTTTTTTAATGAAATAATAGTATAATTTTTTTTTTCTTAATGCAGTCAATTAAACCCACAGCCTTAGCTCGCCTCCATCCCTGGTAGTGTCTTTGAAGTTACAAAAACAAGGTGATGATTGTAGTGATAATTTAAGGGTAAAGGTGGTATTGACGTTAGAAAAGTATGGAGCATTGATTGGAGTATACAAGGCTAACACATATACTCCAATTTGTTAGGCTAGTTGACTGGGGAAGTGCAATTGTATGTCAAATGATGGTTAGGAATGATAAACAAAGCAAAGTGCTCAAGTTTGGATAGTTAAAAGTGGGTTTGATAAATAAATCAAGCTCAAAAATATTTTTAAAATTTGTTAAGTTTTCAAATCAAGGCTCAACGATTCAACAAGCCTAGATGTACCATGATAGGACCACTTTATTCGAAAGGATTTGGGGTTTCCGTTGTGCCCTTAAGGTGGGCCCATCTTAGGTTTATTTTTATGATTCAAACCATTGATTTTGTAGAGCTTGTTGAGTAATTCAATCATATAAAAAATTAGATTAATCGAATATTAATAGCCATATTTGTTTTTAAAAAAAAATGAATGACAAATATATTTTTGTAAACTTGATTTTTTATATAGATTATGTATTCAATAATCTCTATAAAATAAATAGTTCGAATTATAAAGATATGCTAATAGTAAATCCGTAGAAAGAGCCCCACAAGAGTTATAGTGTTTTGAGTTACTATGAAATCTCAAATCCGACTTTAAGTTTAAATAGGTCGAGTAATAATCACCTGGTCGAATAAATAGAGAATGCAAACGATTCTCCACATTGCATTTATTAGGGTTTTTTATTAGTCCATTCGATATTATACCCAACCTTTTCTCTATTGCCAAGCCTAATTTTTGACCCCCACATTGACTAGAAAACTAGTAGAAAAAAATTGGGCGTATCAAGACCACTATTTCCAATATTGGAAGATTAATCCATCTTGGTTTGAACAATTGCAAAGTGCAAACTAAACTACCTCCAACAATGTATGTGATGATGCATGTTTGTTCAAAACCATCACATACAAAAGATATTTCTTACAAAAAGAATGATGTGGCGACACTATTTTAATAAATAAAAGTCATATTCTCTATGAGTATTCTGTTTCTGAGTGAAAGGTTAACATTTAGTCACATCATTCTGTATGTAAATTCTGTATATGTTATATATTTTTATATCATTGCTATTTGTTGTCGACAGACTCCAAGTATAACCTCCTTTCATAATTATATTGACCAAGTGATACTTTCCAAGGGATGGGTGCTAGAACTAAACTTTAGAAATGTATAGTTTTTTGGAACAAATAAAAATAACTAACTAAATAAAATTACTTAAGCATATTTGACTAGGGTGATTTTAAACAAGAGATTGAGATTGAGATTGAGGGTGTTTGTTGTAGCTGATCTTATGTTAAAATTGATTATTTAAAAGAAAAAGTTAAAAAACATAAAAATAGAATGTTTCCAATTTTTTTTTTTTTTTTTAAATTGAGGGTAGGACAGAGCTAAACTGGTTAAGCAGTCTTGCATCTCTAAAAAAGACCAATGTTTCAGATTTTTCAAGTGAAATGCTTTGAGCTTTTGGTCAAATGTTTTAATTTTGGGTTCATATTGAGTAGAGGAATCAAAAAATTAAGACAATAGATCACATTTGAAATAAAAAAAAATCACTAAAAAAAACTCAATTTTTTTGGATTATTTTGTCTGTACTGAAATTTTTTCTAAAGGAGTACATTTTTTTACACGTTCAGTTCCTCTACTCAAGATGAACCAATTTTTTTTCTAAAAAATGACAAAAAAATAAAAAATAAAAAACTGAATTAAAAAGAAATTTCGAAAAATCTATCTTCTTTGAATAGGGTCGAAAAACCTCCCTCTAGTTGTTATTTCTCCTCCTTTTTAGAGGTTGTTTTCTTCTTTTATCTCGGTTGTAACTGGTAGCTCAATTTCTATCACGTGAGTTATAAGCGCTCGTAAAGTCTGTCATGAGAGGATATTCACCCTCTTTAATAATTTTATCCTCGTTTAAAGCTGGGGGTATTCGTATGTTGGAATGGCTCTTTCTACCATAAATAATTTTTTTCCATTGTTTAACCCAAATAACAAAAAAAAACAAGGTCGAAAATTCTTCTTGCTCTCTAAACATTCTTTCATGGCAAATATTATCCAAAAAAATTTATAATTTTTTGGCCTTGAGCTATGTAACTGGAACTTAACGGCCCTATTTTTTCGTTGAAAAATGCGGGCCTAAAGAGGATTGGGCCTTTCCTCTGGGTTTTGGCCTTCTCAGGCTTTACCTCAAGATTGGGTGGGCCTACAATCCAATCACATCCATAATCTTCACAATTCTTGTAATTAAAAGGGTAAATAAGGTAATATAAAAATTATTTTTCTAACTACCCACTTTATCTGTTCTGACAGTTTCTAAAATAGATTTTTTTTATTTAATTTTGTTGTTGCACACGCATGGACGTGTGAGGCAAAGTGTAGTAGTAATAAAATGCAATGTTTTGAAAATTGGATTGTTGAACGAGTCGGAAAAGAGATTGGATTACGGGTTACTAGTTCAGTCAACCATTATTGACCTGTAATAGCATAATTATGTCATTAATTTATTTATTAATAGTAATAAAATATATCTTATTTTTCTACACTAATTTTTATACTTAAAACTTAAAAGTTTAAAATTAAAATACAATTTTTTTCTTAAAATTTTGAATTGGACGGTCCAATGACTGGTTCAATCGACAGGTTACCAGTTCAACCGCTGCTCTGACTGAGTTTGATCGGGTTTAGACCAAAACGAATTTTAATGGGTGACCGGACCATTTCTCCGACCGGTCAAACAGGCCGGTTCAATCCGAATTTTAAAAATTGATAAAATGTTAAAGCAAAGAGAAGACGAAACCTAAAGGATTTTTTTTTTAAATAAAAAATAAAAAATCATGTGGTAGCAATTGGCACCAATATATAAGATTTGAATCATTAAAATGAATTTACAACAGAATACAAAATATTTGAACTGAGTTCAATTTTGGACGGCAGATAAGTCGATGATTCAACAAAGTCACTCCAATGGTGGTTTGGTGAAAGGATTAAATACCTTTTTTCCCTTAAAGTATTGTCCAATTATCACTTTAGCCCTTTGACTATAAGTATTTTCCATCGCATGACATGAAATTCCCAGGCCCATCCCCACAACCACATAAGGCCCTTTGCCGCCTCTCTCTCTCTCTCTCTCTCTCTCTCTCTCTCTTCAGGTGTGAAAACCATTTCTTCCTCATCTCTCTTTAATGGTGGTGGTGGTTGAAGGGAGTGGCTATCGAGTGTGGATATTAGGGATGAGGGTCATGGATAAAAAATGAGCTGGGTTTGGGGATTGGATTAAGGGGTCTGGACCATGGGGACCAAGTGTTATGTTTATATAAACGTTGGTGGAGGTAG
>BRYE01000008.1:20349261-20351761 GCA_030159115.1 Actinidia arguta var. hypoleuca
TTATCTTATTCTCCTCTACTTTGTTATGGGTTTGCCACTCCCCCTTCGGGAATATCTTTGTAATAGAAAGAAAAGTTTATATCTTTTGTATTATTAATTACTTATGCATCATCCTAACAACAAAATCATAACTTACTAAATAAATATTATGCGACACACTAATATGATACCTAGTTATAAGATTAATTTTATTTAGATTGAAAAACAAATGAATAGATCTGTCTATGTCCCAATTTGTTTGTCTACTTTCATCTTTTTCAAATATTTCAAAATATTTGTTCACTTTAAATTGTAAAGTAACAAATGCTAGACTTTCCTTTTTACGCCTTCACTTTAAATTGATGCGACATTCAATTTTTCGCTTTTAAGAAATTTCAAGCTATTAAAGACTAATCTTTAAAAAAAAATTAATTTTAATTTGTGGCATCCTTCAACTCCTTAAAAAATCGGAATGTTCCTCAAAATGAATAAATAAGTTAAGAAAAATGTAGTTTTATTTTTGTTCTCGGCTTTTTTTAACAACATTGGTGCTCCTCGTGGTACATCAAAGTTTCTAACGTTGCAAGTTCGAGCTGTGCACATCAATCTCACCGGCCGCAAACAGAAAAGAAAAAAAGGAGGGTTAGGCTGTACGGTTCTCTTTTGGGGGCAAGTAATCGTGGATACAAGAATGCAATGGGCATTTCCCCCAACCCATACAAAAACTCGGAAAACCATAGGAAATAGATGACACCTAAAAAAAGACCAACACAATAACAAACAAGGACAAGACAAACATGATGTTTGCATAATCCACTTCCCTCCCCTCACATTTCCAACCATCCAAATTTGGAGGCAACAAACCGAGAGGGACAGAGAAACAAACCACCACCAAAACAACAAAACCCATTCACAGCCCGCAATGGGAAAGCAAACAATAACTAGAAAACAACTCCCAAAGACGGGAAGACCATATCCTCATCTAGAGAACAAAGGCTCAAACAACTTAAGAAAAATAGCCAGTGAAAACCAAAGAAGAACAGCAGGAAAAGAAAGCCAGTCTGCGAAGAAAAAGTCTGCAAAGAAAAAACAATAAGACAATGTGCAGCAACGGAGGAAAACCAGAAGCACCAAATCAGCAACCGCGGCAGCAGAATCCTTTTGGCCCAGATTCTGGACAGCCAAAAAGGATTCAAAAAGGCCATGAAACCATGACCAAAAAAAGCGTCAACATGAGATCCATGGCAACACAGCTAGCTGCACCAAAACAGCCATAAACACCCTTTAATAGAAAGCTATAGGAGCAGATTCTGAACAGCGTTACAAAACAACTGTAAGGGTCATTTGCTGTAAGGCAACCACAGCCCGCCATGGAGGTAACAATAGAAATACCCATGCACACCACGTAATGGGTAGGGACAGAGAAAAATCGTAAGAAGAAACCACTAAAAAGAAATATAGCTCTGATTTTACCTCACACCACCTTAACACCCTCGCCTACTCCTCATAAGATGACCCCACTCGGATGTTATACTCCACTCCAAAACCTCACAAGAACTCTCCAATGAAAACACAACAAACACCTCAAAACACTCAAAGAAGCTCCCATCCACCCTCACCTAAACCTTACATAATTCCCCAACTCAACTTTTACTTCCCCTCAACAAGGGAAACTCACAAAATCAATTATACCTCCAATCACTAAAAACTCACTAGGGATCAGGGGAACAGGATAACAGCAAATCAGCAGCTTGGCTACACAGCCAAGATAACGAGAGAAGGGGAAAGATGGAGAGTGGTTGGAAGCATAGGGGTTGATCACTCCACAAGACATCACAACAAAGATAATCCACACAATTAACACTGCCTGCCTTGCAAAAACAAAAAGGCTCCAAACAAAATAATATTAATAGGATATGCAAGTTAGAAGTATCATACTTCAGATTTGAAAGCCTACCTCTGCGTTATCCTCAATCTCCTTACGGACTATATTCACAGGCTTATAAACATTTTGGAAGAGTTCAAGATGTCTAGACCCATCTAAAGTAAACACAACCAGTAGACACAAGGCATTTGAAATTTTGAACAATCAATTTTAAAGATTTAACCCTAATGTTAAGGCCCAAAAACTCAATCAGCTTATGCCAGGGACCATTATTCCAGTTCTTATTACATTTCCCAACAAAACCTTGCCATACCATCGAAGAGAAAGAGCATTGAAAAAAACAAGTGATCATGACTTTCATCATCGGAGTTGCATAACACACACATTTGTCTTATAGTTTATTTAGAAAATTAGCCATTCATTTCTTCAAAAACAACTGTGTCCGGATCATATGACTATTGATATTCAATCAATCTAAACTACTCAATGAGCCCTAGTAATTTAACGGTTTAGATTGTTAAAATGGACCTAAAGTACCCATGGAGGCAAATATCATCTTTTTTTGTTGCAAGGAAATGCAAATACCACTTATCCATGAGAACTCTGAAACTAGATTTAGTAGCTACTATATATAGA
>BRYE01000008.1:20371761-20376761 GCA_030159115.1 Actinidia arguta var. hypoleuca
AATCGTCAACCTCAACCATAATCTGTGGTCAAGCATAATAATGTTTATTTGAGAAAACAAACAAATATGCAGTACCATCAGAACAAGAACGACATGGACAAGGAAGTCGGAACTTCCAAGAAACTAGCCTCATATTTCAGTTCACTGCCACATAACCCTTGGACATATATGTGTGACTGCATGCCCATGGATTTAGTCCTATTACATCTATAAAGGAAGAGGTCCTGACTCCTAATGAATGCTTATAACCGCCATGTATTAACAATTTAGCTGAAAGAAACTTATCAAGTGCAGTGTTGACCTAGGACCAAAAAGAGCACTTCAAATTCTCAATATTGTAAATTTGCTAAAACATAGGCTGAATAAGTTAAATAAATTGGATAGAGACTCAGTTATCAAAGAAAGACAAAAACAAAAAGAAGTGAAGAGTTTAACATTTATAACTGATTGCTTGTAGCCCAAGTTGATTATTGAAGGCACCAAAAAACACCATCCTTGTTATTGGACTGAAAGCTCTAAAAAAGACATAACAAAATGACAGAGACTGAGGAAAGAAAAAGAGCGGAATGTTTACCACATTATAATTTACTTAACAGCTACTACATAGGCAATGGCGGATCCAGAAAAAAATTTCAGGGGGGGTAATTGTTGAAATTTTTTTTCTGAGGGGGGCATTTATAATTTTGAGGGGGGCAAATTAAAAATTTTTCTTAGAATTATAGGCAAAAAAAAAAAAAATCCAAACTTGAGGGGGACAACTGCCCCCTCTAGCCCTTGAATGCATCCGCCACTGTACATAGGTACAATAAAATTGAGTAGACTTGTCAAACAAAGACAAAAACCAAAAGGAGTGGAGAGTATCAATTTATAATTAACTGTTTCTTCTCGAATAAGTAAAAGACTGGCGATCAAAGGTATCCATGAAATAATATCCTTGTCTGTGGATTGAAGTCTCTAAAAATGCATAGCAAGTTGACAGCAAATAAAAAGAAAAAAAAGGGGTGCACTTTTGATATTCTATAACTTGTATAGAGTACAATCTTCCGGTCTTGTTTTTGTGGATCTTAAAAGTTGAAACGCAGTTGGACAGGATTTATAACTTCTAGGCTTTATAATTTAGAAAGACACCTTCAAATTGCAAATTGCTGGACCAGGCGGTAAAACCATGGGTCATCTTGTGAGTCAAGTTCAGTTATTGAGTGATTATGTAATCTTCAAGGGTATAGTTATATACTCCTAATTGAATTAAGATAACCCAGAAACTACAAATACATAAGTAATCTTGCTTTTAATTATAGTGAAGATTTTGAGAATTGGTGAAGACTAGCATGATCATTTACACAACCTTATGTTACAGGGCATTTCTTTAGGAATTCTAAGTGGGATTCTTAGGACTTCTTACTCACTTCTGCTGCTGCTGCTCTCTTGCAATCCAATTATCCTGGAATGCCCAAATAAGCCTTCGTTTCTAATTTAGCAATTGCTCAAGCCTTCAAAGGTCAAACTGCAAATTTTTGAAACCCTGGATTTGGATGTTAAAAATCAAAGGCAAACTTTAACCATTTCTGCTCCAAACCCTGATTTATTCCTTACCCCTACGAGAACTTCAATCATAATCGTTGCCATAGCCAAACCCACCCAAATTCCTATGGCAATCAACCTTAAGCCCTAGTTTTTTAATCTACCAAACGTCACAAAGTCTCTAGAAAAAGGTCATTAAGATACAGCAATCCTAAATAGTATATTAACGGGGAGAAATAGAGAGCCAACTAAATAACAGGAAATGAATTAAGCCAATTATTTTTTTCTCTTTTACCTCTCAGCTCCACTACTACACAATATGGCAAGAGGAAAAGCAACATAGGGGAATAGATTTATGAGTTCTCCGAATGCATAGCTAAAGTTTCCGCTGAAACAAAGGATAAAGAAAAAGTATAATGTTTGAAATCCTAGATATCTATTGAAAAAAAGGATAAAGGAAAAGCATAATGTTTCGTGGGAGGGAGTTGTAGAAGGGTATCTGGCTTTGTTTGGGAGCACTTCCCTAAGATGAATAGTTCTCAGGTAGATCAAGGGAATATGGTGAACTTTAGTGACACAGGTGGTGTGGAGACAAGGTGTTGGAGAGAGCTTGTCCCACTATCTTTCTCCTTCTTGTGGATAGAGAGGCCTCAGTGGCTGTTATTCGCAGCTGCAAGGAAATGAGTTTTTTTGGAATATTGGGGTGAGAAGAAATATGGATTTTGAAAGACTGGAAGATGAATCAATTGAATAAACTTCTGAACCTGCAATATGGCTATAAGTGCTTGGGCGATGAGGGCAATTCTCTTTGGTGATTGCGGGCTTGGATTGGTGAGAAGTAGAGGAGGAACCTTTCAGGAAAGGAATTTGGACCATTCGATTTCCAACCAATATTGCATTATTTTTTACAGACAGATGCTTATGAGAAAATTTAAACTGTTGACAATCTTCTACAAAAGCGAAACATTACTGCGGGGAAGTGTTGTACGTGTAAACATGAGGAGAGGCAGTCTCTCATCTTCTCGGTTACTGAATGCTAAGTAGCACGGATATGAGAACAGATACACATTGACATAGGAAGCATGGATTTTCACATTAAAAACATAAAATACTAACATTGATACGACAAAAACAAAATTTTTTTGTTTTTATTTCTTATGTGTACCAATATTATTCTACAAGCAACCAAAACTATTGAAAACTTACACTAATTCAACATAAAATAATAATGATAAATGTAAATAATTAATAGATCAACCATCAAATCAACAAACAACAGTAAGCAAACTGGACAAAAAAGGTATTGATATCAGAAGATAAATAAAAGTGTTACCCTTCGTACAAAAAAAAAGATAAAATAACAAGGCCATGTGTGCAGGTTATTGTATGAGAGAGAGAGAGAGAGACCCAAAAGTGACTTACGTGTCCGGGTAGCGAACACCCATGTCTAAGGCGTGCTTCCCTTCACGTGTCCTGATAAAAGGTAATAATTGAAATTAGGACAAGCCACATCGCATGTCCACGAATCCATATGTATCCGACATGTATCCATGTCCAATTCGTGTCCAACACATGCACAAAAGTGACGAAACCCATTAAAGCATGTCTTCATAATCCATGAGGATGCTAGGGAGTTGTGGGGAGTGATATTGGCAGTGGATTTTCCAAAGGACGTGCCAGGCTCGCGGCTAGAGCTGTTTCTATTTAGGTGGCATGGAGGTAGGGTTGGGAAACAAAGGCGGAAAGCCTTGGTTGTCATCCCCTCTACACGCTTGATGCAACTTCTATAGAGCAAAGGTAATAGGAGGACCTTTCAAGAAGCAAAGGAGCAATACAAACTTAAATTTGTTTTTCTTTTTATCATGTTGCATAGTTATGTTTCTCGGGACGTAGTTCGTAATCTTGATACTAGTGCAGATTTTTTAGATTCCATTCACTTGTGTCTCATACCGTTTTTCAGTGGCCTTTTTGTTTGGGGCTTTTGAGATTATTACCTTTCAATGCCTTGTTAATACAAATTTACCATAGTTATCAAACAAGAAGTAAGCAATGGCATCCACTAAAATAGAAAAGGCATATATATTAGTTTGTAAGTCAAATATAAAATGAGCATGCAATGAAAAGAAAGAAAGTAATTGGGGTGTGGAAAAAAAAAAAAAAAACCGCTAACTCCCACCAACTCAAACACATGCAGTAAGAGAAGGTGCAAGGATTGGGTCACGCAAGTTGGATTATAAAATAAAATAATAAAAAATAATTGATCTTATCCATTGAAATTGTCAAACAAATAAAGGTTAATTTTCCTCACCTCCTCTGAGGTTTCTGACAAATATAGGGACCTCCTTTGTGGTTTTTCAAATTGCACAACCCTCCCTAAACGACAAAAGTTACCCACCAAAAACACCCTTTGATATAAACACGCCTTTTGTCATGCCCACCCCATTAGAACCTCTTCCACGGCTGCTAACTAGAAACTCTCCCACAGTCGCACAAGCCCACAACCAACGCCACCCCATCCTCTACCAAACCCACAAATACCCAATTTTATTGCATCCTTGTAATCACCCAAAACTTCATTCTCTCTCTAACTCCCCATTTTTTCATAATTCGTGAGGTAAAGGAAGAGTTGTGTCGATATTGCACACAAGGAAATTGCAGTGGCCATGGGGCCATGGTCAAGACCTCACTCTCTCTCTCTAACTCCACTGCTCTATGTATTTTGTATATTCATTCACTTCACCAATAATAAAATCTTGTGTTCGTCCCTAGCCGTGGTTGTGGGGCTTCATGGGTGGATGATCAAGGGTGGTGAGACAACGTGGTGGCTTTTGGGATGTAAATGGTCAGGATGACTACAAACATTATCTTCCATCTTTGTTTTTGTGTTTATATATCTATATACGCATTACATTCATCTACATAATCAGTATGGGAGTTGGGTTAGGGTGGTTAAAGAAGGAAGGAGGACATTGTTTGGTTGTGAGACTTATGAGGGTGCTTCGTCATAGCCAAGGCTATGTTTAGATGGCTGGTATATTGAGAGGGAATGTGAATGCTATTTCTGATCTCCACAATTCCACCGTTTAGATATAGCAAGAATAGGAATGTAATTACATCTCTCTCATTCCAATATAAATAAGATTCCTATAGTGAGGAGGAATCTAATTCCTCCACCCTCCTCATAATCCCTCATCAAGGAATTAAAAAAAAAAAAGTGGTCAAATTATCTTACTATTATCAAACCCCACCCCACCCCAGCTCATGCCTATATACAATTATGTTGTAAATTATAAAAAAAAATATCCTTCTTTCATGCTTTTTATTGGAAAAAAATTAATTTTTTTTATTCATTTTAATCCCTTTTACACGACACATAATTTTGGAAAAAAAGAAAAAAAACTTGTTACTCATCACCGTGAACGTGATTAAGGCCGTGTTTCAGATAAATTGATTGTTTTGGATTATTTTTATCTTTAATA
>BRYE01000008.1:20386761-20389261 GCA_030159115.1 Actinidia arguta var. hypoleuca
AAAAAGAGGAGGAAGAAGAGAAGGATAGAGATGGAAAGGAGGTCTCGGGTGGGAGAAGGGTGACAATTTACAAGAAACGGCGGACAACGGGACTAGAGGTGGGTGAGTGAGCGTAGGTGTTGGTTTTTGAAATGTGGAAGATGGGGGCATCATTGGGGTTATTGAGAGTGTACTTGGAAGAAACAAAAAAATTGAAATTTAAAAGGTTATGAGAAGGTGTGCGTCACAAAAAAAAAAAGTGTGTGCAATTAGAAGGTCCCATAAGGTAATAAGCAAGTTGGGTCAAATTGATCAGAAGTAGCCTTCTATCTACACATAATGGCAATGGTGTCCCACTCCCTTTTTGGACGAACATGTAGCCTTGCACTCAAACCAAAGCAAAGGGACAAAGTAGTCAAATAGATGTTGGTTCGTGTTCTCTTGTGCTTGTCAGGATCTTCTTCTCCTACTATTATGTTAACTATCAATAATCTCATTACTCTTTACGGCTTTCGATCTTCTTGGCACTCAATATTGTTGAGATAAAAATCTGGAGTAAGCAATCAACAGTTAGAATTGTTCAATATGACGACTTCGATCACCTATACATGGAGACAAACGTTATTGGCTGAGGTGAGACTTCTCAAACCCCCCCTGACGTGGCAATAAGATCATAGGAGATAAATCTACTAGACAAAGCACAAACAGAAAAATTAAAAAGCAATAGCTTAAGAATTGCGATTGTAACCACCCTTTTTTGGAGAATAATGAGTGACTTTTATAGATGAAAATTTTACAAACGTGTGAGGAGATCGCGGTGCAATTATCGAACAATCACATAAGAAAATCGTGGCCAGAGATAACAGCGTAATGGGTGGAGTTCGCCATGTGGAGATAATGTCGCAACCATAAGAGACTGTGTTGAAGATGGAGTCAATCACGTTTATTTCGATCTAGAGATATTGACGACAAACTACCGATCAGCATGAATTGGTGACTTGAGAGGCTGGGATGAGTATATGGGCAATGTAAGATAGTTTAGCATGCTAAGTGGCGATATAAGGGACATTGGCGATGTGAGATTTTCAGACTATTAGTATAGTTATCTTATGAATAATGTGATGACATGATTACCTCAGGTTGGGTCATCTCTTTCTCTGAAGTTAAATTTGAGTAGGTGAAAATTCATCCCTCATTAAATATAAAATAAAAAAATATTTTCCTACTTCTGTACCAATGGCCGCTAATACTCTGTTTGATTATCCATCTACGAAGAGAGAAGAAAAATGAAAGAGGGGTGAACATAGAAGTTACTTATTCATATTTAATTTCCCTAATAGAAAGCAAGAGAAAATATCACCTTCTTCCAATTTATTTGGCTTTTTATTTATCTTCTTCATTTTTCTACTTCCTTTTTTTTTTCAAGAACTTAATTTCAAACTACACTTAGATAGTTGCACCTGATTGAGAGTCTCAGCACATTAAAAAAATGAAATTAGTTATTTTTCTTAAAAAGTGACTTATTAAAAGCACTTTTTGCTACATTGAATTGATCAGTCTCATGTCAACATCATTGAACATTAGGACTAGGAGAAAGAAAAAGTTGAGACAACATTGGAAAATGGTGTGCATAACTTTTCATTCTAGAAGTTGCCCAAGCACCAACAAAGGAGAGGTGGCTAGCAAAAAGGGTAATTAGAGTTTGCATTTCTGATAATCTATATTAAAATAGCCAAAATTCATAAAAAGTGATTAAAAAATATCTAAAATAGGTCGCCAATCAATTAGTAAAGATAGAGAAAAGAAAGAGTCACCACATTAATTGAAATAGAAGTCCAAGGGCAAATTTGTCACCGAAAAATCCAACCACCCCGAATTGGCTAACCACATTGTTTAACAACATTTTTAAGAGATACATAATTGACTAATCCAAAAAATATTTGTCCAACCTATAAAAGCGTAACACTATTTAGCTAACTTTTTTTATGATTTAAACCCTAAATAGTATTCCAAACAACTCAACTTGGTTAATCGACACATTTATCAAGAGAATCCGATTCTATAAAAATAGATTGAAAGTTATTCCAAACTAGTCCTCGATCCATTGACCTTCAAGTGAAGTGAGACAAAAAGAAGGGGGCCATTGAAACAGGAGTCCAAGGGCAAATTCGTCAAAGAAAAACCCACCCAGCACTAATTAGCGGGAGCTTCTAAATGCAACCCAACTTGGTCTCTGCACATCCCATTTTTTCAGTACATCTCAACCTCATTTTAAATTTATAAACTCAGCTCAGTATAAATCACTTTAATACAAATCACTCATTTTTAAATACCAAAAATCAACTAAGTTAACTCAATAACCCCAAAATCATAAAAACCTCTTATTCAAAAATAAATTTCATCTCCTTGTAAAACTCATATGGGCACCACTGCTGCTATTGACGCCACCACAGCGTCGACCATTGCGGGCACCGGTATGACTACCACGCGGATATAACTATGCAGATATTTACGATGGGTG
>BRYE01000008.1:20396761-20406761 GCA_030159115.1 Actinidia arguta var. hypoleuca
CTATAAATAAAGAAGGGCATTTGTGTCCTTGGATGTAGGTCAATATGACCGAACCACGTAAATTTGTCTTCTTTCTTACTCTTCTATTTCTCCTTCTCAGCTTTCTTTATCTAAAATTTAACAGGGCTCAACAATTCACCGCCAGCTACTCAACATATTCGAATCTGGGTTTTTCCCACTACTCGGGACAGAGCTTTTAAGCATTAGAGAAAAAATACCACTAACCGAAGGTCCCTTATCTTGGTCCATGGTGAGCAACTTCGGGTACGTCCATGCCACTTTCATCCATCCCTCTTAACGATCGGCATCAGAATCGGCCGGTCTGTTAAGTTTAGTCCAGAGCCTCTTTGTCTTAATCATTATCTCTCTGCCTTCCAAGTCTAAGTACAGATCCACATGTCCATAAATCAATTAGTAATAGTAAGATAATGAGGGGGCTCTCGTACACTTCAAACCACATTAATAAATATATAGTTAGTCGCATTTGGTGACATTTCATCTAAAGATCCTCTCCAACACAGTCGAGTGTCTAAAGATCCTCTCCCTTAGCTTAGAAGGATCAAGCTACTTTATAGTATAGGGATTGAAAGATTAGGAATTCAAAGAATAGGACGAGTTCAGCTTCCATGACTCCAATGAACACAATGAACGCCGGGTCCAGGTCTCTTACTGTAGTCAGTCTGTAATTCCAAGGTGCCACAAGCAGGTGTACATCCAAGGACAGCTCAAATTCATAGTCGTTTTGAGTTTCTTATCCTGCTTGACCACAAAGGAGGGGGACCTAAGCTGATGAAAGAGTAAAAAAAATAATACAAATCAAGTTAACATTTTCTCTCTAGCAAACGTGGATTGGTGTTCAGTAGTCTACTATTCGCAAGTGAAGTAAGTAGTTCAGTTTGAGCGGGCATCTCTTGAGGAGACGAGCGGGCAACTACAAGAAGTAACTGTCTTTTTGTTCCCGATCCCAGAGTGAAGGTATGTATGTTCATTCATATACCGAATTACAAGAGTTGGGACTACTTGGTCATACCCTCATCCTAGCCTCCGCGTATTGGAAAGTGAGAAATATATCTCCTTCGCTCCTTTCCATCAAAAATAACAAGGGGGAGATTTTAACGGGACGAGGTTTATGTGACCGGAGCTTACAAAATGGAAGGCACAGCTGTTGGTTCTGATTCCGATCTCGGACTTTTGGCTACCTTACTCAAACTAAAAAGGAGGTCAGAGAATCCCATTATACATTGGAAAGAGAGGCTATCGTGGCCTAACCAATCGATACATTCTAGCTCCTCGTGCGGTCTCAACCTTCGCTATCGCCCCTCCTCCTTACTTTCCTTGGATTAGCTAGCCGCCTTACTTAATGAAAGTGTCTCCGACTCAACCAACACAATAGGCGGGTCTTCTTCAATCTACATGGAAAGCTATATTATATCTTAAACCAAAGTACTCGGCGCTTGACTGAAACTAGAAATGCTAGAAATGGTGGAGTCGTCTTGTGCTGGTTCTAGGCCTGCATTCTCCCCAAGTGAACGGGTTAGCCTCCTTTTTCATTCAGGGCATCATATTCATGTGAGGCAATCCAGACTTATAGTTAACATTGGGCTACCTCCCTTTCGGAATCGAGGTATACATAAGAATGTGTTCATAAGCCACCTTTATACTCCTCTCATTTTGAATGCCGAATTGAGTCTTTCCTCCCCAAGTGAACGGGTTAGCCTCCTTTTTCATTCAGGGCATCATATTCATGTGAGGCAATCCAGACTTATAGTTAACATTGGGCTACCTCCCTTTCGGAATCGAGGTATACATAAGAATGTGTTCATGAGCCACCTTTATACTCCTCTCATTTTGAATGCGGAATTCAGTCTTTCCTCCCCTCCAGCCTTATATATTTTTCAATCCATGGCAACCCCTACCCTAGGAAGGGAGTGGTTGCTACACGCGAAAGAAGATAAAGAAGGTAGCTTCCTCACTCTAATCGTACACTTGTTCACGTCAGCCGGTATTCATCTCCTCTTGGGAAGGGCATCTATAATCTATAGGGATTTGCAAACTTGTATTATTTCCCCATCTTCTATTGTCGTTGATCCAACCATTTCATGCATGTGGGGTTGTCCAGGCTGGAGAAAGGAGGTCTTGAAGAGCATCCAGAGAAGTTATAAGTCCGGCTTTCTATGACATTGAGTCTACCCTTTCTTTTTTATTGTAAATAACCTATTTACAGTGTTTTCTTAGGCATTCAAACGATTTCATCTTGATTGAAATCCTGGCGATTATACCAAATTGTTCTTCCAGTGAAGTAGTGTAATTTTAGCCTTCTTCCTCTGTTCAAATCAAGTATCTCGAGAACGAGCGAGCGTGTTGAGGTAGGGAATCCGGATAGCACGTTATAGTCTTGACCCGAATGATATCTTTAATTTCTGACCTTTCATCCTTGGTTCTGTCCCGTATGGTATACGTACTTTTCCTTTATCGAATTCCTGTTAAGGTTTTCTATGTCCTCAGACATTGATTGCTACATGAAATGTAGGATTGACTCCTTTAGTATGGCGAGAGAGGAATGAACTGAACCAAAAATCGAAGACAGTGAACGAGAGTGAAGGTCCTTTTTATTGTTGACGGGCCCTTGTTGCACTTTACTTCATCCTTCTGTTTACTTCACTCTTGCTTAAGTTCGTTTACCGCCCACCCGTATCTTCTCTTGCAGGTCTGATTCAACTGAACTACACGGGACCATTGCTCGCCTGACAGCTTTGGCTGCTCAACCCGATACCACCCCTTCTCGTACCTTACTATCCCTATCTATAAAGCTGCTCTACCTGGCACTCACTGGTCATTGCCTTCTTTCTTGTAGACTGATAATATGAACAAGAGCCTGTGGCTTTTTGACTTTTTCAGCATTATCCTTCTACTTTTGGAGTCTACCTTTAAGCACCTGAATTTGTTCAACAAAAAGAGGTCAAATCCCCTAATTGGTCTGTCTTCGAGCAAGCTCTTAGCTTTCATCGTGAGTGAGAAAGGAATTGAGGCTGATCCAGCTAACGTGAATGCCATTGTGAATCTATGCCGTCACCTCGTAACCTCAAAGAGTTGTGTAGTCTGCCGGGTCGGCTCTAGCCTTTGATCTCAAAAGCTAGAACTCCATGTCAATCCTTTTCCCGTCAAGACGCAAACTTTGTTTGGACACCAAAGCACAAAGAAAGAGGTTTCAATTATTTGCTTCGTTCCTCTCCCGTAGGTCTCAACTCCATTCCTCTCGCTTCCGCTCTAAAATCTCCTCTCGCTATTGGTCAAGCGCAAACTATCGTTCCCCTCCCCCTTGTCACGAGCGGGATTCAAACCCGCATTTTAAAATTTATATCTGGAAGCTTCTCCCTTAAAACTGTGATTTGTTTACCCGGTTCCGGTTCTGCACTACTGAACTAAGCATGTAATCCAGGGACAGAACGGATGCCAGCCGGGGTAGACGAGACGGAGCAACCCTCTTCCCGTTTGTTTGTAAGAATTCCTATGAAAGTGAAATTACATGCCTTATCAGGCAATTCTTGACCAAACGAAAGGACTTTTACCTCCATTTATGGTTATGGGTGAGCAGCGAACAATCTCTGGGGAGATTCAGACGCTGCCTAGAAGTAATAAGACTAAATTATTAACAGATGTATATGAATCGGACAGGAGAACCAGGTCATTAGGCTGGGAGGCTGCGGTTCACTAGAATCACAATTTAAAGATCAAATGAGAAACCCGCCCCCAACATCATCATTTCTGAGAGCCACTCCTTGCGAAAGAACCACCGTTACCGGGACGGAATCTTTTGATGTTGATCAAAGAGGTTTAAAAGTCCAGGGGAGACCAAGGAAGCCCCTAAGAACAAGGTCAGAGTTTCTAGATGAAAATCTCGACACAAATGTATCAAAACAACAAAAGTAAACAACTAAAACTAAAACACTACCAAAGGGGAAAGCGCTCTATAGGGGGGTCGGATGCTTTACCAATAGGAGGATCTGGTTTGGGCATTGGAGCATCTGGTTTACTCCAACGGGTCGGATCGGCTGCCTTCTTTTCAAAAAACATTTCACCTTCATGCCCAGTCGATCTATGAGACACAAAATCAGTGGCAAGTCCTCAAATCCTTGACGAGCTGTCTTTAAGGGATATAGAGCTGACTCAGATAAAAACGCCCAACTCCGAATGAGTGCCCTAATTAACATCCTTCGGATCGACCTTTTTCGACGGAGCCCAACTTCTTTTTTATGATGGGAGGAAGGTTACCCTATCCTGGCACGACGGCCATCTCCACATTCTCCTTTCAAAAGAAGTCCTGAAAGAAAGGTGTGGGCGCGGGGAGATCACCTTGCCATTGGGAGTTGGCAATTCAATTCCCTCATAGATAGAGAGAATTGTCCATCTTGTACCATAGTACACTGAACACCAACTGAATCTCGACGAATAGCAGAAAAGCTAAACAAATACATCAACTACCTCTACTCCTGTACTTACGTGAACGTTAGCAGAGCTCACTTTTTTGAATATGTTTAACACATACAAGTTGAGAACTACGCCCTCTCTTTTTAGTTTAGTCAACCCGGTGGAAGAAAAAGATATCGTGATGTAAGTTTCTTATTTCTTGAATTATATGTAAAACTACTCCGCTTTTATCAATATGAAATTATGTTGAATATGGGTCTTGCAAGAAATTATATTAAACTACTCCGTTTAACATAATTTTATATTTGAATATGGGTCTTGTTTGAGAAGATCCCAATGAGCAGGGACGAAACCATAAAATTTGATCACCTGTGGCCAACACAAGTGAAGAAAAATAATAAATTTAACTTCAAGAAAATGTAATAAATCTTCTGAGATTTCTTAATGTGGATTTTACTTTTTTCATACAATTTTTGAGCTATATAATGTAACTCAGTGTGTGTGCTATTATTTTACGACATTTATTAGTTTATATAAATAAAATTCGACCCATATGACTTTAATAGTAAAAAAAATAAAGAAATGGTTTACGTAACACATCAAAGAATTACATTACTATGTAATATGTAAAATAGTTACCCACATGTGAAACGTATTGTAGAAATAATTATAAGATAAAAGATGAATAGAAACTAATTTTCAAAAACTACTAGGGGTCAAAAGTTATATAAGTCGAATTTAGTTGAGGGATCTAAGTAGAATTTTCAAAAACTTGGAGGATTCCAAAAATATCACTTTAATAAAAGGATCATTTACATCAGAAGGCATGGTATTTTTAAAAAATGGTGTCCGATTATACATCATTGAGATATCAAAAAAGACTAATTATATAAAAAAAATGGACATCTAGAACAAACCTATTGACATTTTAAAGTTTGAAAAATGAAACTAGCTACAAGGGATGTTTTGGTAATGGTGTTCTGTAGTGTGTGACAATAAAACATCTGTGCATGTCCTTAATGAAGGATTGTAGCCTATCAAATGTGTAGGTTTCTATCAATGAAGCCAGACCTAATGCAACTATTTTGATACTTCCGATGGGACATTTTTTGTCATTCTACAATAGTAATACCCCAGTTTGGCATACCAAACACGGGATTGTATACGGTTAACCCTATCCAATTACCTCGTCCATACAAAACAAACATCCAATAGCCTGGATTGTCATTTAGTCCCGATCTAAGTAGTTCCAGGACTAGTAATTCTAGGACAATATTGTCCTGCAGAATCCCCTCGATGAAACAAATGCAGCCAAATATCTTGGTGACTCCACAATTAGAAGTTTAGAATCACCTGTAGCCAACTTGACAGAATAAGTTAATTAACATCCAGATCTACTTAAACAAAGCATGCTAATCATAATTCTTTCTAACCTAAAAAGGGAAATCAAAATTCCAGTCATGAGGGTCATCTTAACCTGCCAGAGTGAAAAATTAAAAGTGAACAGTGCCCTCCGCTGATTAACAATCTAATATGAATTTCCCAAAGGGACATTATCACAAAATGAGTTTCTGAGAATACTGGCTCAAAGATGACAAGTAGCCTAGCTCACCACCCATGTTAAATGGACTCTTCAAAATAAATCAAGTACCTGCGTCGGACACTCACCACCTTGGCTCAAAGATCACAAGTACCTGCGTCGGACACTCTGATATTTCCTTTCGAACACTTGTCATGTAATAGTATCCAACACCTCCATATATGGATATTTTGTTGCACAGGTGCCATAAAATGGAAAAAAAATACCCTTTTTTATATTCTCTTGTACAAACACCATTTGATCCCAATTCTTCTATATATATAGCATTTTTTCCTGAGTCAACACAACCTTCAACTAAAGTTTTGACGGGTCCGATCCCTAGATATGGCCCAGAACCGACACCAATACCTGAGTCCATGTAGGATAGTAGACCACTGTGTCCCATTATGCCTATACCAGATCCAATGGACCTACCTGTTGTCCTTGAAAAGCCTGCATTTGGATCATATTTTCATCATGAATGAAGTCATCAAATTGCACCATCATAAACCATTCTATTTTATCCATTATCACTACGGCCTACGAGAGTACCACCTACATCTTTTGATTGCATAGTCATCTTTCACAGTACTCTCCAATCTCGCTACTTATTCATCTCAACCCCCAAACCCTAGAGCACTCATTTAGGTATGTACAATAACGTACCATAAAGCCCATTCAACGAATAAAGGCCATGACACACTGGTGTACCATAAATCATCATTTAGCTAATGGAACACACCCCTGTTAACTGAAATTCGCCAGAAATTAAATTAAATACCCAACAGATCCAGAATTCAAAGCCCATTCAATGATAAAGGCCGTAACACTCGTGTTAATATGAGATCCTAGGAGCGATACAAACGGTATAAAACTAACCAATAGTTTATATGAATTAAGTGGCTACACTGGTTTTACCCTATTTCACCAAGTGGCATGCCCTATACAGACAACCGAGGTTAATAAATAGCCACAAGGCTCCTAAGGAACACCCCAACAGCTCAAGTTCGAGTCTCCTCAAGTTACCTATTAGGAAAAACAATTAAAAAAAAAAGAATGATGCTAGACAGATTAGTCATGCCATTGAGATTATAAAATAAACGCGATGCTTTAAGTAGAATTAGCGGTTAAACCAAACCTTTTCTCCTTTCTTTGCTCCTACAGTTTCCAATATCAGTGTTGTCATCACTTCTGATCTTTCCCTGAGAACAAATCATGAAGTCAGTTCCATGGCAGATCTGGGGTGCATATGTATTAGTAATGCCACACCACACTTGAGAAACACCTCTTTTTCCGAAGCTCTTCTTTCTCTCTTCTCCTCAATTGTTCCTGCTCTTTCCTCTTTTTGTAAAGAAGTTTCTCAGCACATCTATTCAAGCACAGTCAACAATACACGAACATAGAATTAGGAGTTTATTTTAAAAACTGCTAAGCGAAGAAAAGAAATCACAATATCACATTGCATTCATGTAGAAAGACGTAACCAAAACAAACATGGATAGTACCCAACATATGAATTTTCTTGAACTTCGAAATCACACGATACAATGAAGTTCTAAAATAAAATGATCTAGAAATCTCAAGGTATTCCATAGTTATACCTTGAGATACATGGATTTCTCAGGCATTTTGACTTGCGAACTTGAGAATGTAACAAATAATAAATATCACTAAACTTAAGTCAGGATAATAGTCAGCATTACTTGGGATATATTTTAGGGTAAATTACACTAACCTCCCCAAAGGTTTCTGACGATTACACAAGTACCCCTGAGGTTTTAGAAAATACAATCCCCTCCCCTATGGTTTAAAGTCGCATTACATTAAACGCCCTCTGTTAGGACACCCTTAATTGACCTAATTGTTCAAGATGGTGTCAGACATTAATTTTCTTAGAATAACAATTTTATCCTCACTCCTTTCTGTCCTTTTCTCCTTGCAATGATAGAAACTAATTGCAGGAGAGAGAAGTTGATTGCAGGCACAAATTTGTGCTTTTGTGAGAGAGATGGAAATTGAAGAAAAAGATTCAGGGTTTGCTCTAGTTTGGATTTTGACGAGTGTAATCGTGGGCTACGGTCATCTGAGTGCTCCTATAGTGTTTAATGTTGTAGAGGGTGTACAAGACAAAGGATATGTGGATCAATCAGAAACTATACACGGCGATGAATGCAGGTAGTGCAATGAATACATGTGTCCACCCCAAGAGCACATTGGATACACTCTCCTTAAACCCTAAAATGTGGTTTAAGAGGAACGAAATCGTTTTGGGGCCACCCAATTGACATAAGTTTTATCAAATTAGAGCCAGCATTTAGTGCACCAAAAGCTGGGGTCGTGTAAACCACGCGTCTCAGGGTTGTGTGGGAACACCACGAAGTGGTCCCCTTCCCTACGACAATGAAGAATGAGGTATGCGATAAGAAGACCTCCTCCCCTCAGTGTAAACCCAATTCGAGGAACTGCCCCACTCGTTCAGGCAAGACTGAGAGGGGGCCTTGAGACTTGGTGCGCGACTATGGTGTGGCTTAAGTGCCGCGTCATCAGTCCAAACGGGATGGATCAAGAAATGTGGTCTGAAAACTAAGTACAAAGGATCGCCTAGCTTGGGTCGTTGAACCATTGCAGCACTCGTGAGTCCTTCGCTATGGCCTGGGTAAAGCTTGAATGAGAATACTCTCCCCACGTGGTCTCCGAATGACGTGGATAATAGTTTCTTGAAATCACAGAAATAGAAGATTCTCCTTGTAACTCGGGGGAAGTAATTGCTCTCCATGTAGTCCATGAGGTCACATGGGCAACCCCTTTGTGGTCCAGGTGCCACATGGCGTGAACGTATTCACATCTTGGCGATGGTGGAGGGGACTCGTGATTTGGATTGAAGGAGGAGGGAGTGGTGGTGATGTTAGGGAAGATGCCTAGTTTTTCTGGGTTTTTTTTTAGATTTTGTAACTACTTTGATTTTGAAGTTTTTTCGTCTATATTGAACTTTTTTTAACCGTTTGATCAAAATTTTATACACTTTTACGGTTCTTATTGATGAGACGAGTCTAAAAAAGTAAAAAAACTATTTAATTTGACAAAAGTCTAATGACAAAATTTTGACTATAAGGCGAATAAAGTTCAATAAATATGAAAAAAGTCCAAAAATCAAAGCAGCCAAAAAATCCAAAAAAAAAAAGCCAAACTGGCCGAGGGGAAAGAGGGTGAGAGGAGAGAGAGAGGTGGAGAAGGGAGGAGGTGATGTTGCATAGATAAATTTCATTTTTTTTCTATGAAGGTAATTAGGTAAAATTGCCTTCTATGTTAACTATGTTAGGGGACAAAATCTGACAGGGGAGGTCAGAGTAATTTTCAAAGTGTGAAGGAGGGATCTATATTAAGCTTAAACCTTAGGGGATGTCAATGTAATTTTGTTTAGATTTTTCAAGTTAATTAATTTTTTCCCTACAATCTATATGACTTTTGGTCTATTTATTGAGTGAGGTGTTTCTACCTTTGCTCTTTCATCCAATATAGCAAAAGCAAAAAAGTCATAGACAGTGCATTTTATGCATACACACATGTGGAGGACCCTACAAAAATAAAGGTTTCACTATATGCAAGTATACATTGTCCAGCATTGCACAATGTCTCTAACAAAACTTGTGAGATGTTTCTATTTTGGGTAAATTATATTAACCTCCAATGAGGTTACTGCTTAAGATACTTGTACCCTTGAGGTATTCAAAATTACATCCCCCTCCCTGATATTAAATACTTGTACAACACTTTAACCCACCTGTTAGTCGACCTTTAGTTGACCTAACGGAATATGCTGATGGAAGGTATTAAATTCTTCAAATGCCCATTTTGACCTCCTTCCTCCATATGAAATCCATGACCTTTATCCCACAACAAGAAGCAAATCATTTTTATTCTCAACTCCCTTGAAATTAAAAATTAAAAACTAAAAAGAATGATAAAAGCAAAATAACACTAAAAGACAAAAAT
>BRYE01000008.1:20421761-20426761 GCA_030159115.1 Actinidia arguta var. hypoleuca
AGTGCGATTTCACGCGTATATACAACATAAAACAGGAAGAAAAAGAAGAAGAAGAGGAAATGCAGAAAATTAAATTAGAAAACGAGAATATAGCAAACCATAATCATTCACAATTTTTTTGTGACGATCGTAAGCTAAGTCCCCGCATGTGAGCTTGGTACTGCCTGCAAACAGCGAATATATCAGAATTTATATCTGTATTCATGAATTTCGATCTATAAACTGCGAGAAACAAATACATATGAGCAAAATTAGAAAAAGGATGGAGTATAAACGCACGGTTTTCTCTCTTCTCTCTCGAAGATCGCCTATTTGAGAGGCCCGAACGACGCCATTTTCGAGATTCTGAGAGAGATCGAACCCTAGAATCGTCAATTTTCCCTCTTGGATTTTATTGCCATTTTATAGCTATCTTTTGTTACCGTTGTGGGAAGTTATCGAGTACTACTGGGGTATGCCAAAAACCTTCTTGCGCATGGGACCTACGATGAAGTGTACGAGACTCAAAACGGATCGATGGCTAGTAGTTAGTGCTGCGGGATGTACCTGGAGCACTGAATAATCTGTCAATTTTCTCCTCTTGGCTTTTATTGCCATTTTATATCTATTTTTTATTACCGTTGTGGGAAATTATCAAGTACTATTGCCGTATGCCAAAAACCTTCTTGCGCGTGCGATCTATGATGAAGTGTACGAGACTCAAACGGATCGGTGGTTAGTAGTTAGTGCTGCGGGATGTATGTGGAGCACTGAATAATATCTTAGCTTTGTATTTTGAGTTGTTGTTTTTTTAGTATTTTGAGTGTTTTAAACTTTTAGCTGATTTTGTATTTAGTGATTTTTTTTATAATTTGATTAGAATTTACATTTCTTTTATTTTTCTTGATGAGAACAATCTAATATATTATACTAAACGCAAAAACAATTAACTAATTTATCAAGTAAAAATTAATTTTTTCTTAAGTTATATGAAATTTTTTATATTTTTAGAGCTATCTAGTCAAAAAAATTAAAAAAATATAAAATTTTGATCATAAAATTTAAAAAGTTCACTAAATAAAAATAACTCAAAAAATAAAACAGATAAAACACTCAAAATAAAACTAAAGCAAACAAAATATGTTTTCTCTAGTCACAAGATGAGAACAATACTTTAAAAGTATCGAATAATCTCTCATATTTTATGTCTTCAAATTTGAGAAATACCCGTCTCCGTTTTTTTGGAGGGGTATTGATTTTTTTTGTAGAATATGTAAAACTTCTATACCATAACTCCAATTTATATAAAATTAATTTATTAGAAAGATATTAACAAGACTTTTAATACGAGACCATTATTATATATACTTAAAAACAAAGTTTAACAAATCATTATTTGATTTTTTTGGACGGAAAGTGGGGATTTGATAGGTTATTATTATTTTTTTTTAAATATAGATAGACATGGAAATTTGGGTTAGAGCATCTCCCACCTAGGTCAAAAGTTCGTGGCACGAGAATGAAAGCGTGAGAGGGTCATTCTAAAAATTTAAAGGGTTAAGAGCGCTGCGAGAGTATGCATTTTCTTATTATTTTTATATTTTAGGCCCAATTTGGGATATGAGTTTTTTTAAAAAATAAATATTGGCTTTTTATTTTTTTAGAATTTTTATCAAAATTTTATATTTTTTTGATTCCTCTTGATGAGAAGAGTCCGAAATTGTTTAAAAAAATTATCTAATTTGAAAAAAAATATATAATTAAAGAAGGAAAAAAACCCACTTTTAGATGATTATCTGGAATACAAATATTTATTTTTTTCTTTATTTTTTAAAAAATTCGATAAAAATTTAAATATTTTTGAATTTCTCATGTCAAAAAAAATTTAAAAAAATTAAAAATTTTAATCAAACGATAAAAAAAATATTAAAAATAAAAAAAATAAAAAACTAAAACATCTAAAAATAAATAAAACTTACCGAATCAGACATAAGAGAGAGCCCAGGGAGAGATTGTATAGTATTTAGGAGTAGAGATTGTATACTATTTAGGAGTTTTTTTATATAGATAATTAGAGAGAGTGAAAAAATAAAAATAAACAAAATAAAATTTAGTTAAGATAAGAGGCAAAATCAAGGAGACCGATGGTGACGCTCTTCTTACGTCATATCCAAACGTACAGGCCGTCATAATTAGTCAGAGGTCCAACATTTATATTAAAATCAAGAATTCATCCCAACAAATAACAAATTCGTGGATTAACAGTAAACAAATTCACGAATCAACCCCGGATTTGGGGTCAATCAGTGAATTCGCGTATTTGGAGCCCCAGCGTAACGGTGTGCACGCGAATTACGTGATATAGTCTGAAACCCGAGTCCCAATTTTGGAGATGCAAAATAATCCATTTTATTAAAAAATTAACTTATATTACCACTCGTACAAATTCTAACCACAAAATCTCGTTTCAATCTCTAATCTTCAAAATCTCATCTACTTCTATTCAAAACTCATTTTTTCCCCGCTTTTTCTCGAAAATTAAATTACCATTTTTTAAAAATTTATTTAATATATCGACACATTTTTAACAATACTAATTTTGTGTAAATTGAATATACGTATTATAAGTTGTATAACAGAAGACTCGTATCTATTTTTTCTACAATGTTCAAATTTGGAAACTCAAATGCATGTTTCCATTTGGGAGATTGGTTTTGGAGATCCATTGGAGAAGTTTGAGGCTGCATTTTGAAGAGTTCTTATGTTTTTTTATGAATAGTTAAACTCTCTACACATACTTTTTTGAATTAAAAATAAATTTTGAGTCTCAGAGACTTGGATCAGAGAAGATCTCTAACCGTCTCTTTATCCTCATTGTTATACTCTATTTTAGGGTTGGAATTGATGGTTCATGAACAAAATTAACAGATTTTTTGGCGATTAAGATTTCATTTGAAGCCATACATGTTAGTATGAATGTACAATTTCTTAACACAGTAAGATTCGGTTCAACTTGACACATTTGTCGTCCTGATCACGTCTATTAAAGCCCAATGCAATTGTATATACTGATGTATATAAAAAAAACATTGTAATTTTGGTAAAATCACTTCATCATTTTTCAATAAATCCACTCCAGATGTAACATCTACTATTCATTAGCAAAAAGACTTTTATCAATATACAAACACGCATTGTAGAGTACATACAAATTGGAGGATAAAATTTGTGGGTTGATATGATGAAGAAAGGAGTTGGCTTATCTGAAATTTAATTTTGAATTTTAAATAAAAATTGATTAAATATAGTTTTTTTTTTTTGAAAATTAACTTAGTGATATAAATTGTTGAATTTATAATACAGACTGAGAAGATTATTCAAGCAAAAAGTTAGATTTATCGGAGATTTGTAGGCCCGTGATCAAAATATATTTTTTTAAAAATAAAATAGATGGTCTATATTGAAAGTTATATATGCTATCTTAACAAAAGTATATTGATCATAAAGCTATCGATATCCAATCAACATAATTTTATATGAATAATTATCTAAACAATTTTTACAAGATGAATAATTTAGATTATCGATACAAGTTGAGAGGAAACTCTAATTGAATATTGCGGTTTGGTCTTTTAAGGCAAATCTATTTTCACACACACAAAAAAAAACGAATTTATAGTTTAGAAAAACTACATGCATCATGATTCATGACGTGATATGAATTCATTAGCCCCAAAACAAAATTTGCAGTTATAGCTTAATTTTAATTCCCTTAAAATTATAAAATTAGGACTAATAAACAAATTAGGGTATTCGAGTTCGGCTCAATTAAATTTTATTTGATAAATAAAATAAGCTCGATCATACTTTGAAAGCTTTCATACTTTGAAAGCTTGTTAAGTTTTCAACAAGCTTTCAAATTAAACTCGAATAATTTATTATTTGACTCGTTTATCAGCTCCACCAGCAATAGCTAATGTGTTCCATTTGACTCGTCTGCTTACTGAAAAGAGAAAAATTTGCCAATGCCCAATATAAACTAAAATTTAAATAAGCTCACTAGAATGTATTTGGATAAAAAAATTAGTGAAATAATAAATAAAAATTAAAAAATTAAAAGATATAACCGATTGAACATTGAATCTCCTATATTTTTTTTTTCTTTTTCTTCACAAAATTCTTCAATCAAACACAAACTTAGTAAACAGTGAACAACTCCCTTGGAGAATCCGATACTAAGGCTCCGTTTGGTAATGCTTAAAAGTTATTTTTTTTAAAACTTGTTACCCAAAAAGTCAAGATTTTTTTATTATTTTGTTATTCTGACTTTACTTTAGCTAAAAAAAAAAAAGTAAAAAAAAATTAATTTTTTTTGGCTTTTTCACTTATAAGCTTAAAAAAAGCTAGTCGAAAAGCTGGTATCAAACAGAGCCTAAGGATAGTGCTTAAAAGTCAAGTTTTTTTAAAACTTGCTACCAAAAAAGTCAATATTTTTTAAATTTTTTTGCTTTTTTGTCTTTACTTTAGTTAAAAATAAACAAAAAAAATAAAAAAGTCAAAAATAAATAATTTTTTTACTCATAAACTTTAAAAAAATCAACCGAAAAGTTGATACCAAACAGAGTTAATACCACATCCTAGGCAAGAAGCAGATAATAGGACAAACCAAGGGTTATTATGGCTTGTCCGCTTACGTACAAATTAAAACTCAGGGGTTAATCACACTAATAAAATAAATTTTACAGTTTTAATTGTAATAAATTAATTTAAAATTTTTGATATAGTCACAATTAAATTTTTTTGACAATCTTTATTTCATCAAAGTTGGAGAAACTAATTATTTTTTGCTAAAAAAATAAAAAAATAACGTCTTTTAATGTTCTAATCATTTAATCGATGTAATTATGACTCATTTTCAAGCAAAACTCTAAAAAATAACTTAAATATTTAACTTAAAAATGAATTCTAACTGTATCAATTTTAACTTCAAAATGAGCCATAACTGCATTGATTAAAATTTT
>BRYE01000008.1:20444261-20451761 GCA_030159115.1 Actinidia arguta var. hypoleuca
AAGATTTACAATATGAATGGTTTAAATCATTAAAATGAGCTCAAAATAAGCTGTTAAATGTTTGAATCTCACTATGCGGTCCCCAATTTGTATTGCAAAGAGAAACTGTATCCATTCAAAAAAACACTCTAGATCGGCATAGATTCGAATCTACACTCTACATTGTCTACGATTGCTCTAGATCTGAATAATTTGTCCTACCAAATTATGTGCTAATGCCCAAATGAGTGGCTCCTAAAAAATTTCAAAGCTCAGGTCTTCCTCGCTTAACCACGCCATGAGTTAATTGACACTTCTTCGTCATGCCCACAAACACATTTCATGGTGGAATTTTACAAGGTAGGGCAAAAGCATTGGAGAAAGGGAGAGAGAGAGAGAGATTTTATTTCAAAAAAGTCCAATTTTCATACTTGCGCTGAATTTCTATTCCAAAAGATTCTGCTTACTTGACATTATGTCCTCCATTTTTCAATTATTTGCCATTTCCAATTAAAAGTGCACTGTCGGATTCAATCAAAATTCTATACTAACTATTGATAGGAGAGCTTTGTCTGTAACAATACATTTTGTGTAGTATTGAGTTTACAAAAATTAAAATCTCATTACATATAAATATGCAATATTCATGCATTATAAAAAAATATACTGTCTTTACTATTTTTGATTGACAAAATAATGCAACATGATTGATACAGTCTATTTGATATAGTTTTGATTTGATATTATTTGCACCATTTTCCACTGATTTGCTACTTCACCCGAAAATGTACGATCACATGCACATAATGGACAAAATGGTGTATGGGCTCATCCATTTGAAGATTTAGGCCCGATTTGAGATAATAAAAAAAAGGAAAATGTTATGGGTACACCCATATAGCACCCCACTTGCACCTCATGATGAGGTGTTGGGATAATAAAAAAAGAGAAATGCTATGGGTACACCCATATAGCACCCCATGGTGAGGTGAACACCTCACCATGGGGTGCAAGTGTGGTGCTATATGGGTGTACTCATAGTACTACTCATAAAAAAATGTCCTTTTTTTTTTTACTCTTAATTTTGAAAAAAAAAAATGAAGTTAAAAACGTCAATGTCGTTTGGGATAAAAAGATTCTTTATTATAAATGGAAGGAGTTTTCCATCTTAATCAAACGCTAATTGACCGCGTTCAAAACCCTAGTTTTTTTTTTATAAAAAAAATAGTCTCTCTTTTAATCTGCGATTGACTGCGAATGATGAATGTTGATCGAGTGTTAAGTTATAAATACAAGGGCAAAATGGTCTTTTCTCATTCTCCATTAATAGTTTGCTTTGTGCAAAATAAATTAAATAATCCACAAACCATGAGGTTATGTGCTGATATCAATACTATAAAACATAATTCATTTTGAATTTTAAATCTATATCTCACTATATACGGTTGAAATCCATTTGAATTAATCCAACGATTGAGATTTCACTTGAGAATATTTTTTCCCTCTAAAATTATTACTTTCTTCTTCTCAAAGGTGTAGGGCCACATAGATTTTGACATATTTTTTATCCATTAAATTATTTTTTTAGTAGGACTCACACAAAAAAAATAACAACTAAAACCCACCATTTTTTTTCTCTCATTTTTTAAAATTTTTATATTTAATAATTTTTTTATTATTTGATCAAACTTTTGACAATAATAGTCTAAAAATATAAAATAATTATTTTCATTGAAGATAATTTTTTTTAGTGAACTTTTTCTTAAATTATATAATTTTTAGATTCTTAGATTTTTTTTATCAAGAAAAAATAAAAAATTATAAAATATTGATTAATCAGTAAAAAAATCTATTAAATACAATAAAAAGTGATTTTCATACGTCTATTTTTTAAATTATATTTTAAATTTATTAAAATTAATTTATCTAATGATTATAATAATAATATTTAATTAAAAATAAATATTTAAATAAATTTATCATAATAATGACAAAAAATCTATAATATAAGACAAACATATTTTTGAATCTTTCAAATTATCTATATCTATCTATACTATAAAACACAACTCACTTTGAATTTTAAATTTATCTCTCGCTATCTACAGTTGAAATCTATTTGAGTGAACCTAGTGACTGAGATTTCACTTGAAATTATTCTTCTCTCTAAAAAAATATTATTTCTTTCTTCTCAAATATATGGGGCCTACACATGTTGTGATCTAATGGACAAAAACCTCAAAAACTAAACATATATTTTACTCATTAGATCATTTTTTAGTGGGACCCACACAAAACAACAAAAAACATAAATTTTTTTCCTCATTTATCCCAAACTAGTAACATGTTTTTAAAATTATTATACTTTCTAATTTATTTTTTATTTTATAGAAATATATCTATTTGTATATGAATATAATGTATTTTTATCTTTATATTTTATTTATTTTTTAAGTTATAAAATACTAATATTTAAAAATTATTTTTTAGATAATATATGTAGACACGAATAATTATTAGTTCGTACATATGTCGTGAACGCAGACCACAAGAATTTAACCTATATTTTTTCTGTACACATGTCGTAACTCGTATAAATAGTTGTACGTGGGACCCGCCTTGGGCACCAGATCACTGAGATCAGAAAAAACATCAACAATCAATAGATCTTTTGAGCATTCAACGGCTGAGATCAACCCATCTGGTCATAACTTAACCATGAAGTTATTTGAAATGGACCGGTGATTTATGACTCTTGACTTCATGCCAGTATTTGACCTCATGCACGTGCACCTTTCCACGTGGACTCATATAATAATAACAGAGAAAATTAAAAAAAAATTCGGTAACAAATTAAAATATAATTTTTTATTATAATAAATTAAATTCTAAAATTTTAATCCTGTCATAATTAAAATTATTTGTTAATCTCCATGCACTAAAAATTTTTTGAGAAAGGACGTCATTCGACATTTCCGTCTTTTTAAGGTTTATTATTTTAATAATTAAGGTTTATTTTTTAAATAATTTTTATGCTACTCTTATGCAAATTTATGCTTGGAAATAAGCTTTAATTAAATGGATTAGAGCTTTACAGTAGGAAAGCATTGAAAGATGTCATCTCCCAAAGTTTTTAAGAATTAGTTGGTTCAGACCCGGATTTTATTTGTATATTAGTTATTATATTTAGTGTGAAGCCAAAAATTTTATTTTTTTTATCGATAAAATTTTCTTTGGTTGTTCATTAAAAAAATTAAAGATTTATAATTTGATGATTATTTTTTTATACATTATTTTCATATAAAAAATAGATTAACAATTAATGATAATCTTCTATTGGTTTTTGGAATTGATAACTTCAAGTTTAATGAAAAGATATTTCAAGTAGAGTTATCGAATATTGAATTTTATAAAATACAAGTTAAGAGAGTGATTTTATACGTCTATAAGTTGATATATTTGGATTAGAGCCAAAAAATATTCAAATATTTTATATTTTTTGATTTCTCTCGTAAAGAGGAAGCTAAAAAATATAAAATTTTGATTAAATGACAAAAAAAATTATTAAAAATAAAAAAGTCAAAAACTAAAGAACTAAAAAAATAAAAAAAACTAATAACTCAAACTGACCATGGAGAGAAATAATCAATTCTTGTATTTGTCTGTACAACTTTGAAGTTACCTAACAACGCATTTTTTTGCTTATATTATCAATTGTAAATTGGCAACAACAAAGAAAGAAAAGATAAAATAGGAAAGAGGTGAAATAAGTTATATTTTTAATCGATATTGGGTGGATAGAAAAATGAGAAGAAACTGAAAAAAGGTTTGTCCCCCCCCCCAAAAAAAAAAAAATTGTGTTCAATTATTCATACCAATGGATATATTTTAGAAATTTTAATGTTCTCTCTAGTTTTTCCTCTTAATAAACCCAATATTCAAACAAAATGTACATAAGGCGATAACTTTTCTAATTGAAAAATAAGAAATCCATGTAACTCAGATTCAAATTTAGATGTGTGTTTTTATTAGGTGTTTATCGTAACTGAACTTATGTTAAAAATTGATTATTTAAAAATTGAGGCCAATTTTTTATTGAAAACTAAGAAATCAATGTAATTAAGATTAAATGGGGCTTTGACCATAGTTCTATGATAACACTTTTTTTTTTAGCTCAATTACTCCATTTAAAACAAAATTAAGTCAAATTTTTATTTAGTTAAAATGGACAAAAATACCCCCGTTATTTTGTAAATCTTAAAAAAAGTCTCCTTACACCCTATATTTATTTGTACATTATTGCCATAATTTTTTTTACACCCTAACTTCACCTATACTATTGCTTCTGGGCGAACCAATGAATTGAAAAAGTAAAATTTGTCTGTTTGGAACAATGAAATTTTACTGTTTTAAATAATGACTAATGATCAAAATAACGAATACTAGAAATTCACTATTTTTAAAATCTATGAGTGCAAAGTATTTTTATTGGGTGTTTGTTATAACTGAACTTATATTAAAAACTCATTATTCAAAATTTGAAGTTGAAAAACACCAACATTTAAATTCTCAAAAATTAATATATATGTTTTTAAAACTACTTATGACCCATAAGAAAAAAGCAAAACATTGTAATAAATATTCTGACATAATTTTCAAAATCAAAAATCAAAAATTACACTGAAAACAGCTGTGACAAACACCATCTTCCAAAAGTGAAAACAACTTATTCAGCCAAAAAATTGATGGGTGAACGAGTAAAAAAACACATAAATTATAATTAGGTCGTTGATCGAAACTACAAATCCAACCTATGCATGACAAGTGTGGGGTAAATATGTGAGTAGACAAAAATATTGGGCCCCACTTTTGGTTGGTTTCCTTTGCAGGATCCAGATAAACCATCCAAATGCAATGTCATTGTCACACTACATGAGATGCCTATCTTGATCAAGAGTCGTATTCTATACGGCTCACCACTAAAAAATGTTTTTTTTATAATTTTTTTAAAAGGGTAAATTACACTTTACACTCTTGTATTTTTACTAAAATCATACTTTGCACTTTTTTTATTTATTGTATCATTCAACGTATTATACTTTAGGCCAAATATTAATGTAATCATTACATATATCTTATTTGAAATTAAATTACTGAAACATATTATGTGACCCTTGAAGTTAATTTAAAATAAAATAAGCAAAAAAGTAATATTGAAACTTGATTCAAAGTATAAGGGGTTAATTGACACAATTGAAAATAAAATGTGCAAAATGGAATTTTGTATAGGTGAAGGGGTATAAAATGTAATTTATCAAAAAATATTTGCCGGATTTATGTATGTGAATCTCTCTCTCAGTTTGCTTATTCAAATGTTGTTGAGGTAGGAGTTATCTGAAACCAAAATTTATAAGCTTTGTTTGTATATATATGCTTCTATTTATCATAGTGGTTCCTTTCAAAACCAAAAGCCAAGATATAAAAATGGATGTATGTGAGAAAAGTTGTGGACCAGATGCCGAGAATTCAAGAACTTCATCTTTTGGAAAGAAAAAGAAAGCATAATCTATAGAAAGATTTTGGATTCCAGCTTTGTTTTTAATTTCTACACCCAAACATGTTTAAGATTATCATATTAACAAGAACACACTAAATTTACTATAAGATTTGGGGTCGGTATAATGTCTTATGTCAATACAATCTTTCCAGTGCTCCTTTATATGGCCGATAAGCTGTAGGATATCACCTAAAAAATAATTTATTAGGTTGCGAAAAGCATCACTTTTGATGATGTCAAAATCTAAACGAATGAAAAAATAGCCTTAACGTAACAAGATAGGAAAAGTCAGTAGAGACACCGACGTAGTAGTGACCAAAGATTCGTTAACATCGGGTCGATGGAGAACAGAGAGAAAATAGAGTGCTCAAGACAGGTTGAGCTTGCTTATCGGTGATGGTGGGGGTTAGAGGTTTATAGTTATCTTTGACTGAATTTAAGAATAGTTTTCTTCTTAATTGGTGCTTAATCTGTTATGACTTGAGGAGTGATTTTGAGCTTGGCATGTGCTTACTATCAAGCCGTTCGGATTGTCCACTTTTGTTTTTCATTGGGTATTGAGGATTCTTAGTCATTTGACGTGGCACATCTTGGGCTATTCGGTTTGGTCGATCTGTTTGGCTAATATGCTATTGTGTCGAGTGATGTTGCATGGGACTGGTCCGAACTTCATCAATTTGTAATACTTTTTAAGTTTTATTTGGGCATGCGAATTTCAAATCGAAGAATTTCATATTTTTATTTAATTAAAATAACTTACTTTAAGATTTATAATAAACACAGAGTTTTGAGATTGAGTTTGAAAGTTTTATTATAACGGATTTGAAATGATTAATTATATATATATATTAGTGATTTTTCAAATTAGATCAATTATTTTTAAATTTTCTAATTTCTATCGGTAAGAGAGACAATTTTTTTTTTTAATTTTTGATCAAACGGTAAAAAAAAATTGAGTAAAAATATGAAAAAAAATCAAAACTCCAACAAAACTAAATTAGTCATTCCAAATAGGGCTATTAATAGTTATACCATATACTTTTTAATTCATTTTTCCAAATTCTTGCTAGCCTAAAAGCTCTTCTTGTTGGGAAACAAGATTCTCATAAACTCATGATAGTGCGTATAGACTGAACATAAAAATATCTCCTTTAATTTGTAATATTCTAAACTGTGGAATGAAAGATTATATCTACAAGATCTCTTGATTGATCTTGCTAAAATTGAAAATGAATCGGATCTCTGATCACGAACTCGAACTCTCAAGACCTTTGTTGTATTTTTCTATGCACAAACTCGAACTGGAGTGTGGGCTCCAAAAATCGAATTTCTTTATGAAATAATATATGTAAACACATGTAACCTTAAAGAGAGGCTAGCTGCATATTTATAGGCTATAGCAAGACCCTAGGAAGTTAATAAGGAACAAACCCTTTATGAAACTAGAAAACCCTAATATAACTTTAATTAGAGTCCTAATTTCATAAATTATAATTTAATCCACTAAAGAATTATAATTTCACTCTCGTCCTTATCTCAAAATTATATTTTGAGGTTTTTGTTATTAAATACTTATTTATCTCTCCATATTAAGATCATAAATATCCATTAATTAAAATAATTATTAACAATTATATTTAATCAATATCTTTAAATTCCTTGAGCATTTCTAATTCCACTACCAAAAAGTCATAACTTTTAAGTATAAATTTCCAACACTAATGACTTCTTAGTCCTTCACAGTTTCAATTAAAAGTCATTTTCAATACATAATTGGGTATATATATGTTGAATATGATTAATAATAACTCCTATGACCTTTGTTTGGTCTTATATTAAAAACAAAATATAATATTTTATTAACATGGGGCAATGAAAAGAAAGAATGTAATAATCAACACATATCATTATTTATGTTTGGAGTAAACCAAAATTGAACCAAAATTGATTTTGTTGACTAATAT
>BRYE01000008.1:20474261-20476761 GCA_030159115.1 Actinidia arguta var. hypoleuca
AAGTTAGGGGTGCTTGATTTTTACCCTGATATAAATTGTCCGTATACGTATTTTTTTTTTAATTATTAAAGTTTTCGATAAGATCTATAATATGAGTCGTTTGGATGATTAAAATGAACCCAATACATGAACTAAAATTCTTGAACTGCATCAATAAGCTGTTGTTGACGTTTTACAGAAACCCAAACCTATCTTTATTAGTGGACCCACAATAGTAGATTGGGGATTCTCTGTTTGGCATGAGATCGTGGACTTGTAGAACAAAGGGCAAGACAAGATATGGCCTGAGGACTCTAAAGACACACTTACCCCAGTTAGAACTAGAAGAACAAAGTTTGAATAAGCCTTCTACAGAGACTACAACTAAGCTAAGGAAAGACATTCGCAAATAGTTAACACATTCAAACTCTTAACAGTATTACGACTCCAGTTTAACAAATTAATTACAAATAATAAAAAATCTTAGTAAAAAATATTGTTGAGAAATAAATAACAATAATAATTAAAAAAATCCACAAAACAACTTTCCAAACGGGTATTTTAGTCTTTTATACAGGGGTTTTCAAAAGCATAAGCCAAGAAGCACCCCCTTGGCTGCTTCTAAAAAACAGCTTAAATGGTCCTCTAAAAAACTGTTTTAAGCTGATAAGTAAGCTTTTCCAAACATGCAAAATGTGCTTTTTTTTAGCTATAAGTTGCAAAAAGTTGAAGTTAAGCTTTGCTAAACATGCTCCACTTATTGTTGCTCTACAATTAATTAGGTTTCTTAGCTGTCCGATTGGACATTTTATTGGGATTTATGAAGGAAGAACAACATTTAAGGAGACGTTTGGATGTTAGGAATTTTGAGAGGAATGAAAATGTGATACTAGTTCTCTATAATTCACTTGTTTGGATGAAAGTAGGATGGTAGAAGTAATAATGTGATTTTTGATGAAAAAAATTTGAAAATTGAGGACCGTAGAAAAGTTGAGCCGACTCCATCTGAGCTTTAGTATGCTTGGACCTATTTGTTAGCGTTTAAGTTAGTTCGAGCTTGATTTCGAGCTCAATGAAAATTTAATGAATTCTGTTATGTGCTTTTATTATTTTGTTATAACATTTGGACATTTGTTAATTTATTATCAGAGATGGTTAGTATTTCCAATAAAATTTGGAGAAACTAGAAGTGTTGCTAGACAAAATAAATAAATTTATGCATGAACAAAATTATGGGGAGCTCACCCTAACTTGAGGTTGACTTATTTATCTTTATTAAATGAGTTTAATATAAGTTTGGAGTTTGTTAATTGTTAATAATGAGCCGATTTTTCAGTTGTTCTTGAACGACTTGGTTTATTTGTAGTTTTATTGAGAAGCCCATCAACAAAGTAAATCAAAATTACCCCAAGGGTTAGTAGAGTTAAAGTTTAACCACAACTAAGGAGTTTGCCCTCCAAAGTTGAAGGTTCAAATCCCCTTTTCAACAATTTTGTAGGCCAATTCATACAGAACTTTACTTCAGCTTTAATTTAGCTCCCGTTAGTAAACGGTAGAGTTGGTCCTCCGGATTAATCAGTCCTTTAGACCGAATATTGAGTTATTAAAAACAAAGTAAATCAAAATGCGATCTCAAATATATTTTTCAAAAAAATATTTTTTGAATGAGGTCACTAACTTATTAATCCAAATACTTGAATAGAATTACTCCAGGCATTAGATTGTAGGGAATGAGATTCCGAGTAATAAGATTCTCATTTTTGATCAAGAATACGATCATCCAAACATAGACGAGTTCATTCCGATTAGGCGGATTAGTGGAAAATTTGGTTCTTAATTAGAACAAATAAAACAAGTATATTTCTATTATAATATGTATCATTTGGAAGCAGCAAGTAATGCGTGTGAAGTATATATATTGGCCAATGAATTAAGATTATAATGTGACCTCTCTTTTTGCTTAAAATGTGTTTTTCGACATCTCTATATGTTAGTGTTCCATCATTTCTTGTTGGACCATATATTATCACATCTTCTAAAACTAATTGGTATGGGAGATATTTCACTACGCCTTTTACGACATTTGATATTGTGCCCTAATTCATATTGAGAGTCATGAAGCATTTTGTACTCTAACAATCCCTCTCTCATGATAATGTCCCAGCGATTCAAATCCATGACATGAATTTAACTCTGATATCACTTATCAAACCCTATTTTACTCTCTCTCCTAAAATCACTTACATGGTATTGAAAATACTTCATTACTTCTTTTACGATATTTGACATTGCGATCTCAATCCTATTTTTAGAGTGGTTGCAATTAACCATCTATATGGTACTCCAACAATTGCTAACAATGTCATACAACTAATTGGTCCATTTTTAGAAATGTTAACGTTTGGCAAGAAAGTGAAAAGTGTATAAGCTAATTTGAAAATTATAGAATTTGAGAGCAAGCAAAAGGAAGCTTACCTTCAAGAGTCCTGGCTAAGAAAGAATGCAAGCTCTTCCCACACAC
>BRYE01000008.1:20479261-20496761 GCA_030159115.1 Actinidia arguta var. hypoleuca
TTTTCAATATATAGACCGTCCATTATTTGAATATAAATGTTTTTTGATCACGTAGCTATGTACTAATTTCTGATCAATTTAATTTTGTGCACGAATGATCTTTTTAGCTTGCTTTATAAGTTGAACAGTTTAGATCACCAAAGTAGGTCAAGAATATGCCCTTATTCATGAATTTTACAGACATTTGGCCTTTGTTTTAAAGAAAAATTCTAACCACCACTCATTGCGTAAAAAATGAATTGTTATAAGTGAAAAGTATATAAAGTTCGAACAAGTACATTAAAATATATAAAAAATATATAAATATTTTTGAGAAGTGTGTATTAGCCACCACCGATAGTAAACTGTTTTTAAAATTGCCCTTTAATTACTTACACTTAAAACAAGCACTTTCCTTTTCTTTCTTTTTTTTCTTGTTTTCGTTGCAATTTATGTTTTAGGTTTACTCATTTTTGGCACAAAATGATTGAAATAAAAACTTTCTAGTAAAGAAGACAAGATAAGTGCATTCTTAGTGAAACATAATGTTTAATAACGCAAGATATCAATAGAGTGAGAGAGACAAAAATAAGTACTTTATTACAATATGAGCAGTGCATGCTTAGTGAAATATGATGTTTTATTAATGAGAGGGAGAGAGATGAACCCTAATCGTCAAACTTGCATGTCCACCAGTATTGCCCCTTGCATGTTCATTTAGCTTATTTTTTCTTAATTCTTTGTCGATCGTTTCACTAAGTGGCCATCGATATCGCACTGATGATAGGATAAATTTTAATAGATACCTGTTTTATTAGCTATTATACAAAAGTCACTTTTCGCAAGTAGCAATTTATGAGTACTAAGTGATTCACATTCATTGGTCTTTTTCTGTAATTGTGATTTAAGCGAGAGAGTCTTAATATTTAATTACGATTTGTCTGTTTTGATTGGTTCAAACTATTTTTATTCTTTTGATTTGATTGCTCTAAATAAAGACACCTCTCTGCTTACCAACAAAGTGGAGAAGCACTATATGACTAATCAAAAGATTATTTCAAGAAACAATAATTGGCATGTACTTAATTTCTTTCAAAAGGAGGTACCATGCATATAACAAATACTAGTTGTATTATATGGCTTTTCCTAAAATTGACACTCCTTCCAGTTCATTAGAATGTGCAAAAAATACAAACCAACCTGTCCTAATCTGCCTACTTGTAACCTGCAATTTGAGAGGGTGAATAAGCTGGGTTGGGCGGGTAATAAGTTTTCTTCCATGGGTCGGATGACCTATAGATTCAATTTTGTTAACTCGCCACTAACCGTCTCCACTCCGCCTATATACTTATAAGTTATAAACATAAGGCTTTCACATCTAATTTATTTTCACTTAATTTATTATGCTTGTCCCCACTTCGCCGCTTAATTCAACCTATGCACGCCTCCTACTTTTTCATTCATTGGCATCAAATTTACATTCCTTAGGATTATCTTATACAAGAGATGTGGTGATGGGAATAGGGGTGATAAACAAACTAAGCTGTTCAAACTTGACTTGTGTTTTACTCTTTAAAAATTTGTTTGAAATCGGTTTATTATTTAAACAAATCAATCTTGAACATATTTTTTAAGGATGCTAAACTTTCAAACAAAATTTAAACAATTTACTATTCAGCTTGAATATGCTCGTAATGTATAAAAAATTGATGCTACTCAAGCTCGGCTCGATTAAAGCTCGTTTGAGTTCAGTTCGCTTAATAAACAAGCCAAGTTCAAACTTATTTTTAAAGCTCGTTAAGATTTTTGTTGAGAATACAATAAATAATAAAATTGTCGCTCCATCTAATAGCTTAAGTTTTCAACGAGTTAGTGGTTAATTGTTTCATATAGATTATGTGTTCAAACCTCATTGATCGGCTTATGAAGGAGAGTCCGGCCACATGTGAGAGTGTGTGTTTAGAATATAATAAATAATAAGAGTTAAAAGAGTCCAATCACACATGAGGGGTATAAAACTACATGATTACATTAATTAAGGATTTGAAAACATCAAAATCAATATCCAACTTTAATAATTTTTTAAAAAAAAAGATAAAGTTGCTAAACTTAATACAATATATCAAGGGCGTCACCATTTTCTTTCACTAGTGTGTAATGTGTACTGATTCTTGTCACGACATAAATGTTCTTACAAAAAAAGTTGGGTGCCCATGCCAGACAAAGCAAAGGCTTTTGCAGGTTTCTTAAATAAAATTACCAAGAACTATTGATAAGAGTTAAGAGAGTCCGATCACACGTGAGGGGTATAAAGTTACATGATTACATTAATTAAGGATTTGAAAACATCGAAATCAATATCCAACTTTAATTGTTTTTTAAAAAAAAGATAAAAGTTGCTAACTTAATACAATATATCGAGGGTGTTCACCATTTTCTACACTAGTGGGTAATGTATACCGATCCTTGTCGCGACATAAATATCCTTACAAAAAAAAAAAGTTGGGTGCGTCAGACACAAGCGATGGCTTTTGCGGGTTTCTTAAATAAAGTTACCAAAAACTATAGATAAGAGTTAAGAGAGTCCGACCACATGTGGGGGTATAAAGCTACATGATTACATTAATTAAGGATTTGAAAACATCAAAATCAATAACCAACTTTAATTATTTAAAAAAAAAAGATAAAGTTGCTAACTTAATACAATATATCAAGAGTGTTCACTATTTTTTGCACTAGTGCGTAATGTGTACTGATATTTGTCGCGACATAAATATCCTTACAAAAAAAGTTGGGTGTGCGTGCCAGACACAAGCGAAGGCTTTTGCAGGTTTCTTAAATAAAGTTGTCAAAAACTATAGATAAGAGTTAAGAGAGTCCGACCACACGTGGGGGTATAAAGCTACATGATTACATTAATTAAGGATTTGAAAACATCAAAATCAATATCCAACTTTAATTATTTTAAAAAAAAGAGATGAAGTTGCTAACTTAATACAATATATCAAGAGTGTTCACTATTTTTTGCACTAGTGCGTAATGTGTACTGATCTTTGTCGCGACATAAATATCCTTACAAAAAAAGTTGGGTGTGCGTGCCAGACTAAGCAAAGGCTTTTGTAGGTTTTTTAAATAAAGTTACCAAAAACTATAGATAAGAGTTAAGAGAGTCCGATCACACGTGAGGAGTATAAAGTTACATGATTACATTAATTAAAAATTTGATAACATAAAAAATAAATATCCAACTTTAATTATTTTTTTTAAGAAAATATATAGTTGCTAACTTAATACAATATATCAAAGGTGTTCGCCATTTTCTGCACTAGTGTATTTGTATCCATCTTTATCGCGACATAAATATCCTTACAAAAAAAAAGGTGGGTGCGCGTGCCAGACACAAGCAAATGCAAAATAATTTTCTTAAATTTATCATGAACTATAGATTCCTGTATACTGGTTGGTGTGAGTTAGACAGAAAATATCAAAGTTGGTATTTTTGCAAAGGTTTTAATTACACTTTATCCCTTTAAAGTATTGACCAATTCTCACTTTGACCAAAAATAAATTATTCTCTCACATTGGCTCTTCAAGAGAATTAAAATGCTTCCAATCAATCCCAATCTCCAAACTCCATACAAATTATTAACAAAATAATACATTTGCTACCGCCTAAGCGCCACATATGACTCGATTTAAGGCCCAAGAACCATAACCCAAACCAATTAACCCTAAAAGCCTCTAACCAACCCCCACCCCACCCCACTATATTTTTTCCACCCACTACGCCATCCCTTATCCACTAGTTGTGAACTCAAGCAATAACACAAGCCACAATTGACATTGATCTTGTCGCCATCTCTCTCTCTCTTCCCACTTGTGTGTCTTGAAATATAAGAGTGATTACTGGGTTGATTGATTTTGGTAAAGGTGGTTCTTGGTGGTGTTTGTTGGAGGTGATTTTTGACTTTTGTAGTGGTGATTGGGGTGATTGCAAGGGTGGCGTGGTGGTGATCTATTTTTTTGTAGGGAAGGTGTGGTGGTGATTGGGTGGTGTGGATGAATTGAAATCTCGGTGGAGGTCCTTCTTGGTGTGGTGATTGGAGGAGGTAAAATAGGTGAATTATGGATGGAGAAGTTGCGGGGTAGATTTGGGAGTTGGGTCTTAGGTGGTACTGGGTTATGAGTCTTGGGTTTTAGGATATGGATTTTGTTGACCCAATAGGCAACTCAAGAGGGGGGGGTGAATTAGATTTTTCAAACTTAATTGGTGATTTATAATTAATTTCTTTAATAACAATAAATGTAAATATGCTATAATAAGTTTAATGCAAGAAATACAATAAAGAAGCAATAGTAATAATAGGAGAGAGCACACCAGATTTACCGAGATTCGATCACAACTCGTGATCTACGTCCTCCCAAGACCTCTGCAAGATCTTCTTCCATTATTTATAATCCGCAACTACAATATGGGGGTTGGTTGTTCAAGTACCCAACTCACTTTTACACCAAGTGATTTTGTCCAAGCTCTACTTAAACTTCTTAGTGTTTTACTTACAAGAGAAAACACTCAAACTCTTAAGTGTTTGGCTTTCAACAAGAGAAACACTCAAAAACTCTCACCAAGTGTTTTTGATCAAGTCACACTCAAACTAGCAAGGATGAAAGTATAGAGGTTTTAAGATGAACAAGGACTCTCTCAAATAGAGTGGATAAGAATGTAGTATCACAATCAATGCTCACACAAAGGGACAAGGAGAATATTCAAAGATTCTTGACTTTGAAGCTTGTTGGATGAATTAATATGCTTAGGATCATTCCCTTGTGTGTTAAATGCCCTTGGAGACTTGTATTTAATGGCTTGAGTGAAGAGTGTACCGTTGGTGGTAGTTGGGAGGCCATTAATGCTGTACCAGATATCTCTGCGTTTGAAAATCTTTCCGTTGGGTGTCGACACTTCTTCATTGTGTCGACACTTTCCATGTGTCGACACATTGATTCATGGTGTCGACACTTCAAGTCTTCTGTCTTTGCCTTACAACAGTCTCCCGGTGCTGATCTCGGTGTCGACACTTCATGTTCAAAATTCTTTCTTTGGCTACTGACTTTTGGTGCTGATGTAGGTGTCGACACTACTTGCTTTAAGTTTCTTGGAATTTACGCACTGTCATGTGGTGCTAATATAGGTGTCGACACTTCTCTTTTTCAGGGTTCTGTTTTCAGCTACTGACATTTGGTGCTGATGATAGTGTCGACACTTTCCTCCAAAAACTTCTGAAATTGAACACTGACGTTTGGTGTCGATAATGGTGTCGACATTTGGTCTTCAAAAAGTCTACTGACATTTGGTGTCGATACATGGTGTTGATACTTTGTTCTCCAGATTCTGGTTTTTGGTTACTGACTTTTGGGGTCGACACTTATACTTCGGCTGTCGACACTTACATCCAGAATGCGTTCCATTGATTCTTTGATAATCCAAGCGTTAAGTTGCTTTTCTTTCTTTATGATGTTTTTCCATGGATTTACAATATCTTTGTTCATCTTTATCAAATCCAGATTGATGAGTTATTTAGGTCGTTCACTGATTTGATCATTTTGGCTTCTGGGCTCAAGGTGTCGACACTTTAAAATAAGGTGTCGACACTTTCTGTTAGAAAATGTTTAAGAAACTTTCTTTGATCAATTGAGTTGTAGGTCGCTATGTTTCTTTGCTGCACGCTTAGTAAACATATTAAACACTAATAAATGGTTTTGTTATCATCGAAATCGAGGCTTGATTCAACATATTTGGATTTGGATTGTTGAGTTATAAGGCCGTGTGCTCCATGTGGTGCCACATGTAAATTCTCGTCCAGTAATTGGATAGAAGTTAACAATTGGGTTGATTGCTAATACACCCATCGCTAAAGGTATAATGTGAGAAAATTATTAGTTAGCGGGCCAAAGTGAATAATTTCAATATTTTAAGAAGGTAAAGTGTAATTAACCCTTTAGCAAATATATTTGAATGGGACTATGGCGCTGGACCCGTCTGTGTATAGAATTAAAGATGGTGGAACTTATTTATTTCGTTCATAGATCGCCTTTTCCTATGATTGGAGAGGCAAGCTGGAGGTGTTTTCAATTATTTCAATAAAATGAAAAAAATAATCAGTCCAAAATCTTCTTAACCATTTGTGGTTATAAGACCTCTTATACAAATATCACCTTATAGCAATTTATTTTTAGTGAAAAGAAAAAAAGAGTTGTAGAGCTACAATTTCATACAAAGAATATCCTGGTAATTATTTAAAAATAAATTAACTAAATTTTATTTATTTGAATCGACCCGACCAAAATTCTGGCAACGCCGCGGAGTCCAATAACTGAACTTTATTTCGATATTTAAAACTTGCACATTACAATAAAAGGTATTTTCCGTTGAGTTTCCTTTTGTTGTAACATAAATATTTTCATTTATATGCACATTCAAAATTCAAAGCTTCTTGCTTCTCACATCATTGATAAATTTAGTAAGAATCAACCATAAACACTTTTTATTTTATTTGTTTTTTAAATTTTTAACTTTGTTCAACCAATATTCACGATAACCCTTAAGTAGTCATTATGCAGCTGCTATTATACGCTTGGGTTCGATGCTTCTTATCGTATGCTCGATCGAGGACTAACAAACACACCGCTTTGTGATTAAATTTAGTGTTGATAAAGCCCCAAACGACCCAAAACCTCGATCTCAAGCTCACGTGGATCGATAGCGGCAACCCCTTCCTCGTGTCAAGCATGTCCTGCATAGCCCTCCCGGCACCATACACAGGCTTATTCGTTGTCCCGATGTATAATTGAAACAGTGTTGAGCCATCACTCCCTGCATATAGTTTTGGACCCTACAAGATCATAGTAATTGATGAAAAGGATGTGTTTAGTAGAAAAAATAAATAATGGGGCTAAAAAAAAATATAACAATTTTTGCGGGTCATGTATGTGTAGCAAAACCCATAGAGCATTGAGTGTTTACTAAAAACTCAAATTTGCTACTATTGAGATGTTTACTGCAGCTTATTAGCTGCAATTTTTGCCTTTTCCTTTCTTGAAAACTGTGCTAAAGTCTCTGCGACAACTTCTAGTTATTGGCCAAAAATAACTTTAAAAAAGTTTTAAAAAAATAATTTTTTGAAAGCTCCCGTAGTTGATACTTTTCAACTTCTGCTTTTGAATAATCAACTTTTAATACAAGTTCAGGTAAAACAAACACCCCCAATAGCTGCAACTTACGTTTTTTTTTCCGTCTTAAAAGCTGTGCGAGAGTCACAACTTCAGCTTCAGCCTTTGAGCTAAACACAACTTAAAAAATGTTGAAAAATACTGATATTTTGAAACTCCATTTGGTACATACTTAATTTTTAACTTCTTTTAACACAAGTTGAGTTATGAAAAACACCCCAATATTAATTATATGAATAATATCCACTGTGTGAAAATAGGTAATAAAATTTGAATTGAGGTAGAAATTTAGTGTGCTTACATAGGAAAAGGCTAAAGGAAGATTGGCAAAGGACAATTCCATGAGTGGAGGATGTATGTGAAGGCCAAAGAGCTTAGACTTGTTGTCTATCACTAAATCCATTGAACAATTGCAAGTGAGGATTTTAGTTGAAACACCAGAGGCATCCACTCCCTCTGCTAGCCCAAATTCTCTAATTCCTGCTATCTGCAACAATTTTTAACCCTATATTAAGGAGAAAATATTAACAAATAAATATAAAATAAAAAATTATAGTGGTGTTAAAATTTTATAAACCTTATTGAGATAATAATTACAGGGGTAAAATTGAAAAATCAATGGAAAGTCAGTGTAATATTTTTTCTTGTAAAAAAGTTGGATTCCCTTAAAAGGACCATCCATATGGGGTGGAGAGTGTATATCTAACGGTTACGAGTTATATATGTCACATTAGCTGATGAATTAAAATGGTAAAAAAATATGATAATTACAACATTTTTTGTTTCAAATTAGTCATTAAATAATCATTTTAAATTCATGATGATAAAACTTTAGATAAGAATCAAAGCTGTTTTTATTGAATAATAATACTAAGTCATTTCATTTAAAATTCCCACATGTATACAAATGAAACCCAAAATAGTAAATTAAAAAAGGTAATCCACGTGTAAACTACTAGGCCCATCGGCCCAAATCCTAGGGCTCCAGGCCCGAAGTTATATTCTCTGTATTCGTAGTTCGATTGTAAAAAGAAAACTGGGCCTGGGCCCAGTCATATGAAGGGCAAACTATTGGGCCTCACCTTGGCATTTAATCTCGGTCTCCTTTTGTTTGTCTATTTTTTATATTTTAGATATTCTTAAATATTTATCCTTAAGAGAGGCCAATCACTAAAATATACTCCCCCGTCTCCTTTTAATAATCAACTATTTTTTTTGTCAGTATCTAAATAATTGTCTACTTTCCACTTTTGATACATAAAATATACTATCATGCTTCTTCCCTTATTAAATTCAAATAATAATGTTAAAACTCCAAATTTTAATAAATTACAATAAATAAAAAAATTAGATAAAAAAATGAACAATAAATGCATTGGAAGTTGAATGAACTTATTACATTCTAAAAAAATGAAAAAATCACAATGAAAAGTTGAACTCCACACATAAAAATGAACATATATTGAATAAAAAATTAGAAAAGTTAAAAAATTTCTTAATAAGTCGGATTTAAAAAAGGACAATTAAAATGGAAAGGAAGGACAACTTGTCACTGATTAAGATTTAATCTTTTGCCCGTCTCTGTGACAAATCTATTTTTTTTTATAGATATTTTTTAATTATTGAAAAGTAATTTTAAAAAGTTTTTAACTTTTTATAAGTGTGTTTACTATTTTGACTCTTGGATTCCCAAATTCAAACTGTTTTAAGCTTTGGGAGATTTGGGCTGATATTGTCTTGGCTCTACCATCGAGGCAGCTTTCTAAAAGACCCACTTTTACATAAAAAAGAGAGTCCAATAAGTGTGCACCTATTATCAAAGTGGGTAAAAACAGACTCACCTATATGTGATTGGTTGTTTCAATAAAGTAGAGCTCGTTTAAGGCCAATGAACGTAGTGAAATATCAAATAATAAATAGGAGTAATGTGCACCCAATGTTTAAAGTGTGTGAACATAATTGTTATTGATCACCGTGGATATCCACCTTGATAATCGAAGACGTCTGGTAAGGTTCTTCGAACAAATTTTCTATGTAAAAAATTAAATTGATCTGACATTTATAACAGTCATTTGATCGAATCTCATTTGCATTTAAACATATAAATAGTTTTTATAATGATTATTTATTTTTACAAGACAAAATGTACATTAATCGTGCAACTACCAATGTCTAATATACCTGAGGTTAACGAATATTCCATAATACTGATTCATTTTTTATTATTTTGGACATCTCAAAAAATTATTTATAATTTATAATTTATTTATTTTTTGATGATTTTAAAAATTTTGTATAAAAAAACTAATTGCGATCTTTTGATTGGTGTAAAAAAAATCTCAAAAATATATTCATAAAAAATATATTATTTGTTGATTCGATTAAAGAGTATAAATATCCCCAAAAGACAACTAAATTGCGGCGAACGAAATACTTGGGAAGACATAAGTGAGCTAAGATGATAGCACCAACTGTAGTTTGCTATCCCATTGACATGATGTTATATTCCAAGGAATTTTCACCAATAATTGCATTATCTGATTGTCGACACGTGAAAAATAAATGTGATCAATTTTAATTAATTTGATTTTGTGTATGGATGACTTATGACCCAAACTCTACCGTCCATATAAGGCAGCACCCAATGTTTTAAAATTAAATAATGGTGATTCTATTTTCATCGAACTGATCACGAGCCCTACAAAATTGAGTGGATCTACGCAATGAACTATTTTTGCTTAGCCTATTCATTTTCATTGAGAGTAGGAGGAGAAGATCAATGTCGCTTCTTTTACGTGGGCATTACTACATATATAAACTCTTTCCATAAGTTCAGCAATGATGGCAATACTACAGGGACACCCCAAAAACGATTGGACATAACTAATTCTCCACTTCACTGAGTATTGCTAGACCACCACCCAGTGATGAACATATGAAATGATTGACTCAAATATAATCACTAGTAGACTGGAGCGGGCCCAGATAACAAGACACTGGATGATAAAGTTGTGACTGAACCTTTTTTTTTACTATTAGGAAAACTGAGTTATATTGGTGAAACTTTTTCAGTGACATATCACATTCAACGAGTGTTCTAGGAGCCGTGATTAACGTATTTATAATGATTGTATAGTTTATAAAAGCATGATTATAGTAAAATATACAAGTTTAAGATTTGTTAACGAATAATCGTTAACAAAACCCATGTATGAAATGATCATTTGAGAGAATAACATCTGCATTCTTCTTGCATGAGAGAGAGAGAGAGAGAGAGTTTATGTAGGGTACCTTAAGAGACATTTTGGGGGTTGGAGGCTTAGTAGCAATGTAGAAAACCAACAACGCAACCCCAAAACTCACCAAAAACCTCCATATCACCTGTAAACAAATCCAACCCAACGAAGACGAAGTCCGAAATGAAAAATACCTCCACCACCAATCTTTTCTATTTCCAAATTCGTCCTCACACTCCTCCTCATCGTCATCATCACCATCGTCAACCCCATCGCGAAGCACCCCAATCGGACGGCTCTCGCCTTTCTCCGCCCCGCCCAGGTCGTAGGGGACCTTTTTCTCGTGGAGGAACGAGTGGTTGGACCCGCGCGACGACGGGCACCGTGAGAGCGCGAACCGGGAAGGGTCGGGATGGTCGAGGCGGGTTGGGGAGTGGAAGGCGGATTCGGTGGCTGCTGTGTGGGCGTGGGAGAGAGTGGATGGGCTCTGCACGAAGTAGAGGGCGTAGGGGTAGGATCGGAAAAGCGCTTCCTCCTCTGCGTCCATTGTACAGAGAGAGAGAGAGAGAGAGAGATGGGATAAGAATGATGTTCTGACAATGGGGAAGGTGGTGTTTGGGGGGCCTTTTTAAACTATGGGAAAAGAGACGTTGCTTTCGTGGGAAGGAGCTTGGGTTGGTCACGGTTGTATGAGCTATATTTAGATCCAGCTAGCTAGACCAAGAAGATAAAAGAAAAATTCCACAAGAAATAAAATATTAGTAGGTATTTTGGTATCATTACAGGGGTAATTCTGGTATATAAAAATTTGACTCGTCTCCCCAAGTTTAAGCTTCACCACAATTGATGTGCTTTATTATATCAGTATGTATACACAAAGAATGCTATGTTTATACATTTTTTTATATAATTTTTGTATAACAAAGTTAAAATGACATTGTTTTGCACGAATAAATACAAAACGACGTTGTTCTATTTATCCTTCTGCGTTTCTCTCTTAAATGGAACGATGTCATTTTATATTTATTCGTACAAAACGACATCGTTTTGTATTTATTATATAAAATTTGTACAAAATAATGCGTAAACATAATATTTTCCTTGTATAAACTGAAAAGATGCATAAAAAAGTGCATATAAAGATTTATATATAGCTTAAATGCATTTAAGTTGTGGCCACGTGGATATCATAATCTGGACATTAATCTATATCGTAAATAAATTTTTTGTGAATATTTTCTTTACATATTTTTTGTGCATTTAATTTTTTCTCCTTACCAGATTCTATTCTTATAGAAACTTATAAAAAAATGTCACATGGCTTTTGTAGATAAAAACACCGTCATGGGTATGGTGTTTTGTTTCAAAATGAATGGTTCACTACTTCACTCGATACATAAATTCTATATAAATCTTCAATTTGTATATCATTAGCTGTGATAAATAGTAATAATATATACAAAAGTGACTATAACTATTCGTATAATATTTGGTTATAATGTGTAAAAAATACAAACAAATCTACTACAAGATTTGAAATTTATAATCATCAACTCCAAACACATTTCTTTCCGAATATAAAGATTTAGAAGTCATTTGGGATGGGTTGTTCCTTTTCATTTGTCTTGATCTTCTATCCTCTTGTAACCATCTAAACCATGAAAAGAAAGTGTATTGCTTCAAAGCTCATGTAAAATAATGTGACAAGTATTGATTTTATTTATACTTCATTTTGATCTAGAATTTCGAATATAATTTCTGTATAAATATTACTTTTTCACGAGTTTTGGGTGAGACTTGTGTCTGGTGTGTGTGTTGTGCCTGTAAGACATAAGAACATACAACACGATGTTGTCACGATGATTTGAGCCCATTAATGGTCAAAAAATAAAATTAAAATCATCAATTTTTTATATTCGTTGAGTAGATCATTCGTGAAGAAACTATACTTATCAGACATCGATAATAACATGATCAATTCACATTTTTCTTGATAAGATGGACATAAAGTATGATTTTAAAAATAATTATAAAATAAAGTGATCAGATCAAATAGCTATATGTATCCGATCAATTTAATTTTTTTAATAATTATATATAAAAAAATTTATTCGGATCATATCGTTGTACCCTTGATAGGCCCAAATCATACTGGCAACACTATAGACACAATACGCACCCAAACCCCTTTTCCAAATGGTTAGCAATGAGGGAGTCCATCCTCTTTACTTTCATTTTTAATGAGAATCATGTAAAAAAAATAGTCTTTAAAATAAATAAACATTAACTTCAAAAGAAAAAAAAATCTCAAAACAAAATTTCTTGAGCTTATTAAGCTAAGCTATAGCTAATCAAGCCAAGCCAAGCCAAGCCGCGCACATAAAAAGTAGCTCCCCTAGAGTTGCGGCGGATTGTAAAAGGATTCTTTGCTTTACACCGAATTTTTTCTCCTTTCATGTCTGAGGGAATGATAACAAGGTAAGCACGCTTTAGCATTTCATTTTCCTGTCCCAAACGCTGAGAAAAAGTGTTGATTTGTCACGGACTCGCTCTTAGTTTTCTATAACAAAGAAATGAATGCTATAAACTTCGAATAAAAATTATATATCTAGAAAATTATAAAGAATTTATGGCAAAATACGATTTATCCCCAACTTTCGTTAACCGAGTTAGGAGTTATAGTTTATTCCAAAACTAAAGAAGGTAGTTTGCATATTTACTAACGAAACGAAGGTAAATCGCACACGAGGTAAATCATACGAGAGTTCTTTGCATATTTCCTAATCATTAATAGGAAGATAACCCATACATGAGATAAACCGCAATGAAGTTAATCGGATTTTGCCCTAGAATGTAAGTGTATGTTCCGAATGGTGTGACTATGCCAAAAGTAAATCTTGTCCACGTGTTTTGTGATGGGTAATTTTCTGAGCATATAGCATTGTTGTATATAATTTTCTCATTTAGTTGAGATAATATGTGTTGATGTCAAAATCTAGATGATTAAACTGGGGATTCTAGTCATCCTGCAAAATTGCACGAGGGAAAAGTCCTTGAGATGCCAAGTTGATAACCCATGTATAAATTCAAGACGATTGCACATTAACAAACACATGATCGAATCATACTTATGTTACGGTTTACTCTTATAATCATACTTTGTCGTTAAGTTACTCTAGGTTAAACATGAATCGTATGATTTGATTACGTGACTACATATATTTGATTGATGATATAAATAGTTAGACTTAAGGTGGGGCCCAACCAATACCTACCCAAATACTTTGCATGGAGATTTTCTCTCTCTTTAGAATTAATTATATTTGTGATTGTTGTGTTTGTTACGTTTGATTTAATCTATCTTGTGGCAGATACCTCAGGGGCTCATACAGGGAGGAGAGAGAGAGAGAGAGAGAGAGAGAGAGAGAGAGAGCAAATGAAGTATGTAATTCTTTTGCTTGCTTAAGAAGTAATGATGAATTGTTATGGAAGGGTGGCCACTGGTGGTCATGATGGAAGATAATTGCGAGAACATTGAGAAATAATGCAACGGAAGGAGTAGCTTTTGCTTTTATATCAAGACATAATGAATTCCACTGCTCATTGTCATAATTGTGGGGGAAAAAAACAACTTACCCAAACAAATTATGACAAATCTAGGGTTAATTTTCTAATTACACACAACTAATATATGTAATAGAAACACATCTTTGTATAGGATTAAACACATTTTGAATTAAAACTGAGTGCAAGTCTGCAGATGTGAGCAAGCTTCTCATATCTGCATATATGAGGATAGGGCTTTGTTTGATTTGATTTGATTATTTCCACATTATGAAAGCAATTAATCCGAATGAAGAATGGAAACATCAGAAATATATAATTATTTCCTCCTACTTTATTCTAATTTTTCATTCAATTACACTCAGTGATTGATATTATGTGTCTATGATTCAGCAGCACTACCGATACCAAAATTCAGACTGAGAAAAAGTTCTTCAAATTTAAAATGAATCGTTCAAATTCACTTGAATGTGTGGAGTCATATAATCAATTAAAAATAAATCCATATCATATATTTTTGAATTCAGAAAATATTTTCTCATTCTCTGTGCAAGCGGGCAGGGTCGCTTCAAGTACTTCTCGGCCGGCCTATAGAGATGTTTTCAGTTACATGGTTGAGCCTGGAACCTAGTTTTCAAAAGGAGCAATGGACCGACAGTAACATCTGAACTTCCTACTCTTTTGGCACACATTTGAATCATTCATTCTAAATTTTAAGAACTTTTATTGGTTCAAATCTGGGTATAGTAGGATTTCTGTATATGATTCGATGAATATTAGTTACTTCTATATTTTCAAGAATGGTACATAACTTGAAATCATGAGAGGTATGATGCTGGGAAAGATTGTCTACCTAGTTGCATTCATAGAAGAATTATTCGGTGGAAAGCACCCAAGCCTCATTTTTTTTGGACCTAAATTTGGACTTATTATACCTGTCTCCCTTAGACACCCTCTTACAGATATGCACCCACTCTTTCACCACTACCACTAACATTGCAGCATTATCTACACTTCCATTCGTTTGAAGCTACCAAAATTTGTCTTTCCTATCTCTCATCTCCACTGCCACCCACCCTATTTTTTATCCCCACAATTCCACCAACTAGCTCACAGCCCAAAAACACCTCCCGAATCTCATAAATCACTAACGCCCACTCCAAAAACCACAATGCCAAAACAACCAAATCTTGAAGGCCACCTCTAATCCACATCTCTGACCACCACGCACACCTCCATCAATCACCACCACACCATGACATGCAAGTTGCAAATGCGCTAGCATTGGCTCTGGTTGATGGTTGTGAGCAGGGACCTAGGTGACGGTGGCCAAGGACGGATGCAAGATCTTATTCTTTGGGAGGCAAATGTACGTACAAAATCTAAAATTTGTATTATACGTAGAAAATTCAATATTAATTTCAATCTTGGAGTAATAAACGTGTACAATTTGAAAATATTTGTAGCTAATACAACTATAAAAACAGAGTATTTGAAAATCTTGAGACGCCGGTCACCCCTGATCGCTCCTCCTTGAATCCATACCTGACGGTGTTGAGAGGCAACTCTTTTGAACGTTAGGTTTTGTTCGATAGCGGGTGGCAATGGTGGATCTCTCTACTTGCGTGCACTGGGTATTCGAGTAAGTAGTAGATAAAGGAAAAAGGAGAAGAAAAAGAAAAAAGTGTGACAAAAGAGAGTTGATTCAATGGTATGAAAGAGGGGTGTTTGGTAACTTCATCAAATTTATTTGGTTTAGAAATTAGTTTATGATCTAGGTCAGTTAATTCCTGAATAATGGGGGGAATTTGGGCTTTTTAGTTAATATCTTGATGACCTCAGTATATTCCATCTTGTTCACCAACGGTATACTAACAGCAACGGGCCAATAATTATGTTATTATTAAGTCTATGGGAGGCCGATGTAATAAATTCAAAATTTGGAGGCACAGTTGTATTTTCCAGAATAATTTATCGTTTTTTCAATGATATACCAAGTTTCTCTAAAGTTTAGGATTTAAACTTTATAACAAAGTTAGCAAGTTCCCAACATGTATTAATCATTTGAGTTGTTCATCTTGAGAATATTATTCATGTAAAAAGTCAGGTTAATCAAGTACTAGTATCTCGGATTTTTTTTTTTTCAATAAGTATTAGTTTTAGTTTAGACTAGACCGCCTGTTTTTCTTAAAGAAAAGTGACTCGATTATGTAATTACCAATTTTTGATCGATATGATCTGTTTTAGAAATGATCTTCTCACTGTGGTTTACAAAATAAAAGGTTTTAAATTACTAATGATGGTCTAGGTAACTCGAATCCTACCAACTTTACTCAGAGTTGAGGACAAGAAATTTGTGAGAAAGTATTTGATAAATAATTTATGGGTATGTGGAGTTCCAACAAGTCGCTTTGGCCGAGTGGTTAAGGCGTGTGCCTGCTAAGTACATGGGGTTTCCCCGCGAGAGTTCGAATCTCTCAGGCGACGTTTGTTTTTGTTTTTGTTTTTCAGATAAATCTACAGAATCTGAATAATAAATTGAAAAAATATTGTAATATTTGCCATTTTAAACAGACGCTATTATCTGTCAATGCAACCAACGTATTGAGTGTAACAAGGGGCGGTCGCACCTTAAAATTTTTTAAATTTCATTAGGTATGCTAAACAATTGTGATATAATTATGAAGCAATAATGTTCGTATCCTCAAATATTTTTCAAAACTCTAAAGATCCGAACTACCCAAATTTTGAACTATTTAAAATATTAGTCAAATAGTCTTACCCAATTAAAATTGTAATATAGGTACAAACTGGGATAAAATATAAAACTTTAAGTGGTCAAAATGTAAACCTATAAAAAGAAGAAGAAGAAGAAGAAAAAGAAGAAAGATGCATCTGACATATGGTAAAAACCTTAACGGGGTAAAAATAAAATTATCAAAACTTTAATTGGTTAAAATATAGACCTATAAAACTTTTTTATAAAATACAAAAGAAATATATGCATCTTATATATGGTAAAAACCCTAATAATAAGGCAAAATGGAGAGAGCGAAAGAGAAGAAGAAAGCACAGTGGCCTTCACTGAAGCTTTATTCGAGATTAGGAGGTAAGTCAAATATTCTTCCTCTCTCTTATTCTATGTAAGGTTCTTATTTCCAAACAAATAAAGCACAATAGATTTTTTTGTAGGATAAAAATTTATTACTTACTAAAAATTTATTATTTTTCATATAAGGTTCTTGTTGACTTTATCCGTTTCAACTGCTATACCGAAACGTTAATTTTTATCTCAGAAACTTGTTAAAAATAAATTGTACAAAATATGATGGAAGATTATTTTCTACCCATTTATTTGATTTGATTACATACATTTAGAAAATTAGAAGTAAATAAATAATTATTTGTCAGAAAAAAAAACTCATAATAATCACAAGTATTTTTGTTTTGTTTTGATTTATCTTTTTATTTTTAGATAAATCAATAGAATCTCT
>BRYE01000008.1:20514261-20519261 GCA_030159115.1 Actinidia arguta var. hypoleuca
AAAATTTGGAAGGGACCTAGATTTTCCATCGGTCCACAAATCGGACACCAAAGTGCAACTCATTTTCTTCTGCTCCTTTTTAAATCCCTCTAATCGCTCATCTAGAAGTTCAACTTCCTTCTCCAAATAAGACACTCTAGCCTCATAATAAGAAGGGAGTTTTAGAACTCGACCATATTCACCACAGATACTAACATCTTCAAAAAATAGTCTTTGACTAAATGAAAAGGCAATGCATTCGCATAAGTATTCGATTTTCATTCAGTCAAAAAAAAAAATAGTAAAATTTGAGTTTTTGACATTACGGGTCCAACTAACTCGACCCGGAACCCATCAAAACTGACTGCCCAGACTCGATCCCGAATCGTTGATTCGCACGATTCACCAATTCGATTCATGATTCAACGATTCAGGCAACAATTCATGCTTATCAGCAATTCACCTCACTATTTGAATCGTAGCATGGGTGAATTGAATCGTACAATTCGAATAGTGAATCACACAATTCGAACAACAAAGCACCTAAGGAACTAGGGATAAGGACAACCCTAAGAATCAGCACAAGGGGCATAATGACATTCACACAAATACTAAGAAACTTTTCCATTTCATCCAAAACTGTCAATTACAAAGCCAAACCCTTTAAATAGGCTCTTTCAAATAGATAAAAAAGATAAGATAACCTAACAATAATCCCTAATATGTGAAAACGTCATAAATCCTAAAATATCAAGTAAGTTTCCTAAAATAAAATAAAAATTAAAAAGTTGAATATACTCTTTGATCAAACACAAATAACCCATAGGATCTTCCTTCCTAGTCTCCATCAGTCAGTCTTTGATGTAGTTTAGAGATATTTTCATCATTTAGTTACTTTATTAATTGAAGGTTATTCCCGTCATTTACTATTTTAGTTTTATTTATTTCATTTGAATTTTTTATGACTTATTTGGACCTATAATGTGGGGAATGTTCACATATTATAGTTATTTTAAGGGTTTTTTATGGTATGCATTAGTAGTGTATATACCAGTCCAGCTAGCAAAGGGAGGGGGGCACAGTCTAGAATGCATTTCGGGGGTTTGAACAATTATTAAGACTTCCCGTTGATACTAGTATGACTGCATCATTCCCTCCAGGATACCGCATCAAATAGGCCTAAAAGATTTACTACTGTGGCAAATCATTAGAGCTGAAGCACCAGATTTAAGTAACCTAATTCTATAAATAATATGTAAAATCTCATAAGAGACTATTTACCTTAACTTTCTGCTTCTTTGGTGGAGATGCAGTAGCATAATTCTTCGAGAATTGCAAGAGGGAAAAAGAAACCCCACAGTTATATAAATGCTCACATAAGCACACAACAAACAAAAGATGTTTACGTAGAACATCACCAACGAAATTTCAGTACATGTCCACATGTTAAAGGATTATGCACATAATTAGAACCAACAAAACCCAAATACACAGTGGAGTTTGTGCTTTTGATTTGGCAACATGCATAAAGCAGTTCTCAGCCAACATCACCGTGCTGCAGATGATCCAGAGTCAGAAAACAAAATTTGCAATGACATAAGCATATTCAGATTCCCCACCATTGTGACTTATCAAAGAAACAAAAGTGATTACTCACTGTTATGAGTTTAGTTACTAATAATTCCAAAAAAAAAACAATAAATATATATAGATATAATTTCATACATACTTGTTTTCAATTCATTTTCTCCACTTACTGAACAACAAAAGGAGGAAAAACAAGAAAAATGAGACAAAATATTTCAAAAAAGAAAAGACAAGGTTCAAATAATTGGAAAGTGAAGACTGCTAAAAACGAGGAAGAAAGATTTACGAAACAAGCTACATAATGTACCAATGAACGTAAAAAAAGAAATCCACGCCCACACACACAGAGAGACAGAAATATAAGCTTTGCTAGGATTTCAAGTGAAAAAACAATAGTACATGGAAAACTTTTCATCCGAAGTTCTCATTTTGTTTGTCCGGGTTCGACTAAGTTGATGCAACCTTGGGTTCCGTGGCTAATGGCAACAGTACGGAATCAGACCTCTATAGTTTACATATAATTTCCCTTCATATCTCATCATTTTCTATCATGTACGAAAACCTTTGCTCATGCTTTCCAAATCCCTAACCCTCAATTCTACTGTTAAGAAAAAGACCAGAAAATATCTTCACTGTCATGTAAAGGTGGGAAACTATATGGTGTGAACTAAATTTTGAAGTCACGTCACACTCATTTTCTCACAGAAATTGTCCCATACATATCACTTTTCCAACAGTTCAATTAGTTTTGTCTTTCATTAATTCATGGAAATACCCTTAGTATCATGTTCATACCGTAGTGTTGAATGATCCTGGTCGTGAAGTTAAACATGAGAACTTATGCTTATTACTCCATGTTCCATGCTAACTCCAAAACTAGGTTATAGTTCTTCAATCCTTTTGGCCTCTCTGCACTGTTAAGTTGCTGATCAATCTCACCAATCTCACTGACAAGTTGCCATTGTTGCAATCTTATATCTTATATCTCCAGTTGCACAGTCTTGCCCTTCAGGAACGAGATCAGTCCTCGAAGCAACCACCCAACCTCTAAGGGCAAGTGACCAAACCAGCAACCTAAAATCCGCACCAAATCTTCATTGTTTCTCATGTGTCCTACAATTAGCCGCTTCAAATGAGGTTCAAATTCCCTCTTTAGTAACCTCCCTCTCAGTTCAGTTGATTCTCTCTCCTACTTTTTCTCGGATGGATCCAAATTATACACCTCTTTACCTCCATAAAATTTAGGAAAAATTACATATTGCATCCCTTTTCTTTCACTAAAATTTCACTTTGCACCCTTTACTTCCAATTTGCATAAGTCAAACCCTTACACTTTAGGTCAATTTCACCCTTTACTTCTAATTGTCCAAGTCAAACCCCTTGTGCTTTAGTTCAAGTGTCAATGTAGTCCCTTCCTTCCACTTTCAATTCAATTGAGGACCACATGACCTCTTTCCATCACTTAATTAAACAACAAATGTATAGAAGAACCTGTATTGACACTTGACCTAAAGCATAAGGGCTTGACCCGATTGACAGTGAAGGGTGCAAAGTGAATTTTTTCCTAAAATTGTGTGCTATCTTTCCGAAATCATTGAATTTATTTGATCTTAAAAAGGCTTGGACAGATTTCAGGCCAAATATTTGTCTAAGGTTTTCAACAAGAGAAAATTATGGATTATTTGTAACACAATTATCTAAATCACACATGTACTTGTATTGTTGGTTATACAATCCTTTTATATCATGTAGTTTTTGTGTAGACTATGCATGTCTTTGTTTGCATATTTTGATGTAATGGCTTTATTTTTCTTTTCATTTCTAGGGTTCATTTCAATATAAGTTTCAACAGTGTTATCAAAATTGTACGATACGCGATACCATACGTTGCGTATCGAGGAAAAATATATACAAATCATTCTACGTATCGATTATGTACAGCAATCGCATGATACTATCTCGTATCGCACGTTTTATAGGCATATCGCGATTCACCGAGTATTATACAATTCGTGTTTTGATGAAATCTGACCTCTTTAAAACTCATTCTACATAGTTTTTCTCTTATTCGAGATGGGTACATGCTCTTTGATTTTTTGATCATAGGGTTGCAAACAGGTTAAGTAAATTTCCTCATTCATGGAAATGTTTTGAGAAAAAGAAGTTATATTTTGTTTCTTCGTAGATTGCTGAAGAAGGCCATTGCTTATTTGAGGTTTCAAGTAACTTTTGTTGATTATAACAATCACTTTCCTTGGATAGTTAAAATAGGTCTTCTCCTACCAACTTCAATGTCAATACTGGACTCTAGGCTCAGCTTAAATATTTAGTTGCTTTAATGGGTTTATGATTTGTGAAGATTTGTACATTTTCAACCAAAGTGTAAGCTTGTGTATGCATGTAGATAAAGATATTCTCATATACAAAATATATGGGTTTTGTCTCACAGACACCAAAAAAACAAAAACTAACATGGAACTGTATTTTTCCAATTTTAAAGAATGATTTCCTGATGCTTATTTATTTGAACACAAAGGTTTCTGTGGAAAGTTCTCATCACGTTTGGAACGGATACCGATAATCAAAAGAGAAAGTTCTCATCACATTTTCCATTACTTCCCAATCGACCAAACAGAACCCACTCCATGAAAATCAATTTGTTCAAAACAAAATAATTATATCAAAAATCAGGTATAAATCAAAATCAGAAGACAAGGGAAAGCAATTAATTTCAAGACAATGATATACCTGGGGATTTGTGAAGCTAGGGCAAAGCAAGGATCGTTGGGTGGTGGATCTTTGGGCGGTGGGGAAAGAATTAGATTTCAGAATCTTCTGGAAGAGTGGGAGACTTGATCTCATACGCCCAGCCATCGCCATACTCAGAAGCCCTTCGGAGAGAGAGAGAGAGCGTGCCGAGTGAGAGCTTTGCGCGAGTCGGAGGAATAATAATACACTAAACCCCTAATGTTCTTGAAATTACATACCCCTCCCCGTATTTTCTAGCCACGTTAACATTACGATCCCCCTCCGTTAGTCAATCGTTTAGGTCCAATAACAGAAAGTTGAACTTCAATTTTCAAAATACCAACTTCACCTCCTGTAAAAATAAATTAAAAAGTCAACAATGGTTTCAAGACAATACTCCTTAATTTTTCTCTAAATTTTAATAATAGGGGATTTCTTATTTTAACGAGACTATTTTTTATGTTTATCTAACAATATTCTCTGCTCATTCTCAATTTCAATTATATAATTTTTTTTGTCAACCTACCCGAGGGGAGAGCAAGTGTGAAACAGAGACTTAAAATATTAATTTGTTATTTACGTGGCATGCACAATGATTCTTTAAAATGCCTTTGAGAATGTTAATTTTTTATTTTTGGAAGATTTACTACCTAAATTGGTGGGAAAATAGAGAGAGAGGAGCTATG
>BRYE01000008.1:20541761-20544261 GCA_030159115.1 Actinidia arguta var. hypoleuca
TTTTAATCCCTCAAAATCTCATTAATCAACTCTAATCATTACAACTCCAAAGCATCTTATGTAGAGACTAATACCCCTAACTATCTTAACAAACTATAATCACAATAACAATAATAAAGAAAAGAAAAGATACTAACGTATCTAATAAAATAAAATCCTAACTAAAAAGGGAACAAGAATCCTGGAAATAAATCGTAAATCCCTAATTAACCTAAACTAAAAAGAAACTAAATATGAAATAACAAATACAATAAGCAATAAAATATAGCGTGCATTTGTGTTCTGCATGAGTGGCCTTCCATTATTATCAACAAGCATTTTACATTTATTGACTAGGTATGCATTCTCCCAGGTGACTACACTCGCCGAGTTCTATTGCTGACCATCCACATTCAGAGTCTTCACATTGACAAACCAAATATCGGTTTAAGGGTCGTCAAATTTTTAACAGTTCTAATAAAATATGATGATTGTCTAACAAAAGTCACCAAAAAAGGAACACATCTCATGATGAGAAGGAAGAATATACATCTAGTCATACGATGTAGATAATTGCAACTTCAGTTCCAAATATCATCAGAACCTTGACAGTGCAACAATAAAATTAGAGTGATTTAATGATCATGTTACGAGTACTACACAAAAACAAGATTTACGAATCAAAAGGTGAAGGCTAAGATATTTATCAAATGCATTGTACTAATGACAATCCAAATGAAAAAAAAAAAATCCATGCACCAAGATGAATACTCGGAATGGGCAATTGAGAAAACAATACAGACAAATAGCATCCAAAACATAAGTTCTCAAACAGCCAACACAAAGCAATAGGAACAAGGTTTTAATATATGGGAAGGAATCATAAATTCAAAGAAAATAACAAAGTAATACAAAGGTAGCACATAAGATGAAAGTCACTTGCCTTGTCATACTCACAGCACATGACATTAGAAGACGATGGTTGCTCACCTATTATCATGTCAATAGTTCTCTTAACAATCTGAATCCACAAAACATAGTAACAAGTCAGATATATGAGTATTATCTATATGCGAAATGCTGATCTGATAGAGTTTGGATTATAGTTGCTTTTTAGAGTACAATTTTTTTTTTCTTTCATGCTCTCAAAACCAAGATAAGTTTTTTTCCCCCAATGTACAAAAGCATTATCAGTAGAGTACTATCACTACATCCAATTCAAAGCATTATGCAATACTTGGTCATTTCGCAAACCCACTAATACTAAAGGTTCTCTCTATAGCATGTCAACTAACAGATAGCGATATTTTACCTAAGAGGCATGTTGGTGGGTTTTTTGTCAATAAGAAAGCTTTATTCAAGGAGGAGCATCAGAACCTGAAATCTTCTATTGCTATTGGTAATGCTGAGGGTGATAAACGGAAATCTACGACGGATGGAAAAGCTCCTATTATGAAGTTGGCGCATTATTGAAGATTATTGGACATTGAACGTCTTTGAATTGTTTGGTGGCGAGGAGCCTATCTTTTGTATTTTTCTGTTTTTTATAGTTTGTCTAATACAATTTTTCTTTGTTGTCAATCATAAAGGATGTTAACTGAATCCTCCTTCAAGGTTCAGACACCCATCCAGCTACTTAAAGCATTGCCACATAAAACTTTAGTACCTTTGACAATCTTTTGTGGGACTATGCAAAAGAAGCGTAGAACAAGTGCAGATACAAGTACCACTTGAGAATCTTTTGTTTCTCCAACTAGAGTAGAAGCTAGGTCCTTCCTTTCCTGTTTGATACAAGTTGCACATGACATATTTTGTTTTGATACAAGTTGCACATGACATATTTTGTCTTTCTTTTGTATAACAAGGAGCCCCTCAAAAAGCATGGCCTTTTTTTATCTCCTCAAGGTAAACCCAAATAAATAATAACTTGCAAGCCACATGAATTGGGTAAGTGAAGTGGAGTTGAACACAAAACCTTCCAAATTGACAACCTTAAACCGAGCTACCCGTGGATTACGTTTTGTCTTTTTTCTTTTCCTAATAAAAATAGTAGTAATTCAGCCTTATTTTCTTAAAACCAATAAGTTTTAGTTACAACAATAATGTAATATATCTTTGAAAGACGATGCATAAAGTTGCTCTCATTACCACTATCGCATCTTGATGTAAGCCAAACCAAGATAATTTGGAGAGGGCAAGGCAACCATTTCATGATCTTCCCGCCAAAAACAAGAGCACAAGACAGTGAGCGAAAGAAAGAGTTGCAACTCAGTAATTTCAATAATCTTTTCTTCATTGTCTAATCCGGACTCTCTTTTTTTTAATCAAATTTGAGTAGCACTTTGGTTTAAACCTTGATTTGATGTGAACCACTCCAATGGTTCTTCATCAATTCTTCTAAGAAAATCCCCAACTTACCCCAACAACCTATGTTAACCATTTTTCATAGAAGAATGATCCAATCCTTGTCCGAAAAGCTTCGGTAACCAACTTAGGCTCTGTTTCGTTATATTTTGCAGAA
>BRYE01000008.1:20551761-20556761 GCA_030159115.1 Actinidia arguta var. hypoleuca
GAAAGTAGGAACCATTTAAAGACACATTTTAAATATAAATGACGAAATTAATACAATTGGTACTTTAAGGACCACAATACAACAAAGGGTATACGTTGGGGACCAAACTTGCCATTTAAGCCTGTAAGATATTAAGTAATTAACAAGTTGAATTCGTATTTTGCCTTTCTTGCATTGCATATATTAGTAAACCATTTAATATCATCGTATGTTAGAGTGTATGCTAACTTTAGCTATCGCTCTGCCAAACTCTTATGAGTTTTAATCTCATTAAAAAAATATAAAAGTTGGTGGAGTAAGTAATGATTTGGGCTAGATAGGTGGGTAATAATTAGGTGTGACCGATCTAATAGCTAGTTAGCTAGTTGGTGTTTAGTTAGAGCAATAGAGTTTGTATGTGTTCACTCTAACGTATGTTCCACTTTTGTATGTATAAACACTTTTAACACACAAAATTTTAACATTTATAATAAAGATATTCTAAATATATCCAAATTGTAGGAGCATAATTGAAGGGACAGAGTCCTAATAATTTAAAATATGCCATGTATATCCATACCACATTGCAATTTATTAAGTATATAAACTACGATAAACCATAACCCAGTACACAAGTAAAGAAAATGACGAAAGAGACATTAGACTTGAAAAAATCTTTCATCCTTTTTTTTTTTTTTTTTCCTTTTATGTTTTATGGATTGCAAACTTTATTTTGAGTTTTTACCATAATACCGTTCAATTTATCTAAATCACTTTTAATGTGTTTTTTGCAAACCATATAAAAATATATAATTAGTGACAGTCCAATCAAGATAAATTCCTACATTAAAAGTGTCATCAATCTCCTTTCTTCTGGAATATTGGTGGCTAATCGTGTAGGGAATTTTATGGAAATCCAATGGATTTTGCTGGTTTCCAAGGAAAAAAAGAAGAAAATGAAGGGAAATGACCCATAGTTTGTTTTTATTCGTATGATTGTGATTATGAAAGGGAAAGGCTAGCAATTGTTCAACTGGGTCATACTTGATGTCCTCAGAAAATGTTTCAAGATTTTAAAAATGCTTTAAAATACATATAAAACTTGTAAAATGTGTGGAAATTGCCTTGTAAGTTCTCACCATCTTACCCACTTAGCTGGCCAACCATCTAGGCCTAGCTTTTTTGAAAATTATTTTAGTTGATTTGTTTTTTGCTAATTAGTTTATTTTTAAAAAAAATTCAAAAAAAAAAATTTCATTGTTAGATTCTTATCGTCAAGATAAACTAAAAATAAATAAATTTTGATCAAACAATAAAAAAATATACAAAAAAAAACTTAAAACTCAAAATAACTAAAAATAATTCAAAAAAACTAGATCAATCTGGTCCTCAATTCCAAACACTCTTCGTCACAACCATTAGATCGAGCATTGTCCAAAAACAACATTTTGTATTAAATGGAGCAATATTGCTATTTTTTTAGCATTACAAAACTTTAAAAGCAACTCCAATAGTTAGAGCATTCACATCAACCTTGTTAAATTTGAAGTAAACTATAACTCAAAAATCTCTTTATTTTAATTCTATTCCAATAGAATATTAATTCTTTACTATTTTTTTAGCTAGTCATTATTCACTGTATTGTATAAGGCTTTTTTTTTTTTTTTACAATGGTCATATTTTTTATGTGGTTATATTATTTTAAATTGTATTATTTTAAATGATATATTTTTAAAATAGTCATATTATTCCAACGGTATTAATTTTTACAAAATATATTTTTACGATGATCATATAGACATATTTTTACCTGACTCACAAAAAAAGACCACGTAACTTTTAATTGAACGATATATAAATGAAAATATCAAATATAAAAAGTTAATTGATATAATTAAAATTTAAAAATATATTTTAATAAAAAATTTAAAATACAAAATATAATTTAATCAAGAGATTTAACATTCCGAACGGTATCTAGTCATTTTGACTCTAAGAATTGTCCTAAGCGTGACTTCAACCCCTCGGGCCTCAACTCAACGCTTTGTTGTTCTTCATTGGAAGATTTGATTTCCACGCGCCACGCAACGCTTGGTGGTGCCCATTCCACACCCCCAATTATTTACTCCCATCACGTATCCACCACCAGCAGTCAACCTCCTAGATATTTACAAGGATACTCGTGAGTCATTAGATAGGACAAAAATAAAATTAAAAGGATAAATTTCACCGACATAACCTGAGATTTAGGACAAAGAAAACATCATTCTCAAGTTCAAACCTCTCTAAGTGCGGATTGTATAGAGTGTTCATAAGATGTCGTTTTATATATTTTAAAATTAAAATGACGTCATTTTAATTTAGTTATTTTAATCTTAAAATATACAAAATAATATCATTTAATATATTTTAAGAACACTTTACACACCGTTGCATTTCAAAGGATCAATCCATCATTCTCTCACAGTTTTATAAATATCATGAAAAGTAAACTATTATCAAGATTTTTTCAGAACTAATTTTATAAAAAATAAAAAATTTATTCTTAGATTTAGTGCTTATTTTTTTTTAATATATCTATTAAAATAAATAAATATTATTTTTCAAAAATATATTTTCTTGTAAATTAATCTTTTTTAATTTTTATCAATAATTATTTTTTTTTAAAAAAATGATCTAAAAGGTTTGCCTTTTAAGTATTCCTAATAAAAATGTGTCTACAAAATAAATTTTGTTATCAAAAATTTTACTCCATATTTAAAAAATAAACTTTGTTTATTATTTTTAAAAAAAATAATAATATTTATTTATTTTAATTAGTGTATTGAGAAAAAAATTTAAAACCCAAACCATAGAACAACCTTATTATTATTTTTTTTAAAATAAATTTAAGAACGAATCTTGATAATAATTTTAAAAATAAAAAAAATCAATGTTATTTAGAAACTATAAAAGGAATTGCATGTATTTACTAGAAATTGCAGAGAGGTTGGTGAAATTTACCCAATATAAAAATAAGATTAGTAATTAGAAATACCAAGTCTTCCATCACGTACCAGAACTTTCCGCGGCGCCCAAATCCCCCCCACCCCTCCTCTCTCTCTCTCTCTCTCTCTCTCTCTCATCCAGTGATCTCTCTCTCTAGATCTCGTGATTCTCTCACTGTAGAGATGTTGCAGCTTTTCTTCGCGGTGGCGTTCTCGGCAATCCCGCTGACTCTTTACGTGCCTCCTATGAGAAGCCTGAACCTCTTCGTAGGGGCCATGGAAGAGATGTTACGGGAATCGACTCTCTACACCGGTCGATTTTACCCTCGCCTACGGTACGCCTGCTCAAGGCTCTTGGATTGTGTGCTCTGTAATACCAGATAAATCTATCTATCTATCTATCTAATTCTCGATCCATCCTTGTACCATCCTCTTTTAATTTTATATATATTACTAGTTCATTTTTAGGTTTGGATTTCCTAATTTGTCTTTTGAGAAAAATCTGAGGATCTAGTTGTTTGGTTTTTGTGTATCCGTATTTTTGGGTGGTGGTACGGATTAATTATGTACATGGTGATTGATTCAGATGAATAATAGAGTTGTAGATCTGGGTATTTCATACTTTGTTTCCCCCCCCCCCCCCCCCTTAATTTCATGTCGTTTTATGGTGTGTGTGTGTGTGTTTATTTGATCTATTTTTCTTTGTTTGAATGAACAATAAAGACAAGTGGAATAAAAGATGTTAGAAAAGCAATTGAGATGCTTGGTTCAAGTATTATTGTTGTAAAATTTAATTATTATTATTTATTTTTGTGTTTGGGAAAAAAATAATGAGTCAATTGCAAAAATGGTTTCTGTAGTTTTAGTCATCTGCAATTTTGGTTCTTATAGTTTCAAATTCCGCTATTTTAACATTATATTTTGATTTTTTCGTCATCAATTGACAACAGCCGTTATGGACGGATTTTCACATTTGCTCGACATGTACCATCATTTGAGATGTAAAATTGACCTTTTTTCTTCATTCCCACCTAATTCTCATTGTAAATTGTCTAATTCTTAGTTAATTCTCCATCAAATGAGGTCACATATCAGATATGTACTACAATTTTGTCTTAAACTCTTAACTTTCATTATGAATTGGACTAATTAGGCGAGAAAATTAAAATACAAGTTTAAATATATTTTAATTTAGCAAGATTTTAAAATATAGGAACCAAAATTAATTTTTGCAATTTATCCAAAAATAATTTAGGATTGGAAAAAAAAATGCATCTCTAAGGCTGTGTTTGGATTGGAGAATTTTTCTCCCCAATGTCTGGGTTTTTTTCTTGATGAAGCTTCGCTTTTGAGTTTTTTTTCACTTTTTATTTTTTTTTAAATGTCAATTTTTATTTTTATTTTTTATGGTTACTTCAAATGTCATAGGAAACTTGCTGGTTAATTTCACCTTCAATCGGTTTTGTTGATTTAAGGGATTTGAACATACCCTTTACAGATAGATGGAAAATGACCAATTAGATAAAATTTTATGGCAATTTCTCTTCAAGCACATACACATAATTTTACTTTTAGGAGGCAAATCAATATACAAAATATAAACTTTGTAACTTATAAATAAATACAAATGTATAATTTTTGAAAAACTTATTAGCTAAATCTCTGTTTCCATCTTCATTTTCAAAATTCCTCCAGCAATTCCCCGTTTCCATTCAAAAGTTCAAATAATAGTTTTAATTTTTTTTATTAAGTGTACTAAATAATGATATTATTTTAAAGGTCTCCTTATTATCTTTTTAATAATAGCAATTTTCTAAAAACTAGAATTATGAATTAAGAGCTAATACACATTTTACAAAAAATAGTAGTAGAAAAATAAAATGAAGATACGTCTCCATTTTTTGTGGAAAAGTCTCCATATTTGGAGACTCCAATTGAACCCTCCATTTTGAAGACAAAAAATAGAGATTGATTGGAGTTCTAAATCTTCATTTTGGACTTATTTTAGAGAAATAGAGCAGGATTGGAGTTACT
>BRYE01000008.1:20569261-20571761 GCA_030159115.1 Actinidia arguta var. hypoleuca
GCAAGTAATCAAAGCAAAATTAAAGTGCTATAAATTAAAGAGAGAGTGGAAGAGAGAGAGCAAACGGAGATTTATCGTGGTTCGGCCTGTCCTAAGCCTACATCCACTCTCCAAGTGACCTCCTTGGGATTTGCTGCACTATTCTTCAAATAACATTACAATCTTCTAGCTTACGAGTGATAGACAACCTTTACAACTCAAGTGATCAATCCTTCAACTAGCAATGGATTCGGCGCTAGTCACACTTAACCCCTAATTTTTCACCCTAAAAATCACTCACAAAAGGAACAAATTTCAAACGTAGTAATAAGGGTGTAAACAATCCCTTTTACAATGCAAGAACAAAACTACTCACTCTCAAAGTGTGAAAATCAAGATAAAGCTCAGATTTGAAGAAGTTAGAGAGTATTGATAGCTCATTGCAGTATGTTCTTATTTTCAATGTGAGTCTTGTTCTTCAGCCCTTTATTTATAAACAAAAAAAGAAGTTGTTGAGGATTAGATCTTTTTATCGTTAGATGATGATTTGCACTTTCTTTATAGACATAAAAAAATAGATGTTGGGGATTAGATCCTTTTATTGTTAGATGATGATTTGCAGCCCCAAACTTCAATTCCTTCCATATTAGCCTTCTTCCTTTCTTGAACTTCCAAAGACACGAGCCTTCTATAGCTTTCTCCATGTGATGGAAATATATGTGTAGATCTCGAGAATATCTTTTGTGAATCTTCAATCAAGATGGGTTTCTCCCAAAGTAATGCTATTAGAAGCCAATCTTCCCTTCTTAAAACGTCAGTCCTTTTCTCTCTCCGATCGGTGTATAAAGATGAAAGAATCTACTTACTTGGGTGTGCAAAGTCGCACCTTTAATAGCCTACACTTTAGTTCGCCACTTGAGCTGGCTCAACTATGGGTGAGCTCGCTCAAAATTAATTTCAGTTTGAAGCTCGTTGGCTCCAGTAATTGTAAGCTGGTTCAGAATTTTTTCTCTTTGAATTTGTTTGTCTTGAGTGGGTTATGGCGAGATTGAGTTCAATCCTACCAATAAAACTAATCAGTCTCTGAATCAAGAAATATAGGTTTGTAATTATCAAAATCATTAATTTAAAACCTTGGAGCTAACAATGGCCGTTCACGGGCGATCACGATTGAGCCCTAACCTCCATGGGAGATCACCTCTCTGGGCCATCAATCATGGCTGTCTATGAAGCATGAGTATTTCAAAAACTATGACGTACTTGTACCGGGTACCGACACTTGCATGGTACTCCTAAATATGTACTGGGTACTCCAAAATGCGTATCAATTTTTTTCCTTAATTTTTGCCGTACCGTAAAGGTACCCATTATATATCCTAGTCGTACCCTAGCCGGAATAGGTCTTACTTCTATATGGAGATTAAGTTAGCTTGACGATACTTTTTTTCTCCAGCTTAGCATGATTATAATATTTAACCTTAGTGTGTCTAGGACAATAACACTAAACTCTAGTTTGCGCCTAATTCTCTTATTGAACTATGGTTTATAGCTTGTATTCTTAGTTAGCTAAGCCACTAGTTAATTTTTGTATTTGGTTATCCAATTATTACATATAATTTGTTACTAAAAACATATATTTTTTAGGGATGTGCCCGTACCCTACTTTTTAAAACTTTTACTGTACCTACATCCCCGTGCTTCATAGATGGCCGTCCAACCCTAAGCCAACCCAACCTCTCATTCGTATCCCATTCCCTCCTTAAAAAAACCCATGGCTCCCAAACCCTCCACTTCTAAAGCTAAAAAGCACAAGTACGCTTCTTCATCAAATTCAGACGACATTCGGTCTTCCAAAAAGGGCAACGAGGCTGAACCCATCACAAATTCTCAGTGTTTTTCCTCTCCAAAAGCACTTCCCAGGTATATTGCTGATTTTTCTACTCGAAAATTGATACCTAGCAAAGTGGTCGATTTTCAATTTCTTACTACGGAGGGCTTTCGCACAGAATTTGGTTTCAACAAGTTGATTGGTTGTCAATGTTGCTGCCGATTTCAAAAGATGTCTATCCTCACTTAGTGCATCAATTTTTTATAATCTTGAAGTGAATACAAGTCTTTTGTGTCTCACATATTTGGTTAAAACAAAGCCCATTTCTCTTGAATGTGCTACGTTGGGTCAGATTTTAAATGTTTAAAATTCTGATATATTGATAGAAAATACTCAAATGTGGATTGAATGTTACTCAAATGAGGATTGAATGTGATGGTTTTGACAAACTTACTGCCTTGCGAATCATTTGTGGCATCCCCTAATTGTCGGTGGTTGGTAAACCCTGCCTCCATCTTCACCCTTGACATGCGAATCGTGCATCTTATCATTGCCCACATTATTCTACTCAGATCCGGCAAATTCAATCATGTTTCCTACTCAAAAGTATTTATCTTATGGGCTTTGCCACCCATACCTCTGAATCTGCCTCATTTACTTGTGCATCATATTTCTTATTATTCTCTATGGATC
>BRYE01000008.1:20579261-20581761 GCA_030159115.1 Actinidia arguta var. hypoleuca
CTTAATACACCAATTAAAATAAATAAATATGCTCTCTTTTTTTACAAAAATTGATAACAAAATTTATTTTTTAAGTATATTTAGATTAGGAGAACTTGAAACTTAAAATATCTAGACTATTTTTTTAAAAAATTATCGATAATAAATTTTATTTTTAAGTACATTTTCATTAGGAGTACTTAATAAAAAACTACTTAAATTAATTATTTTTCAAAAAAAAATACTTATTGATAAAAAAATAAAAATAGATTAGTTTATAAATAAATAGTAGTTTGAGAAAAAAATAATATTTATTTATTGTAATGGGTTCATTGAGTAAAAAACTTTAAAAGCCCCAAATCAAATAGCAAGTTTGTCATTTTTGCACAAGAATTAACTCTAGTGAGGAATCTTAATATTACTTTCAAAAGTAAGGGAGATTAGTGTTATTTTTAAAATCACAGAAGAAATGTTTGTATTTGTCAGAAACCTCAAGATAGGGCAGTGAAATTTATCCTAAAAACAATTATTTGTAAAATATATATTTTAAAAAATAAGCAACCGGACAGACACAAGAATGCCAGAATTGTGGTTAAGCATGAATTTGGGCTTTATTCAGGGCAGTGCCATGAAACTTTATGGTTTGGTGAACAAAATGTACACGAGAGGCAATTATTGTGGGGCCCCCCAAATGGACATTTTTTTGGTTCATTCATTGTGGAATAACTAAGGATATGGATCTAGGTTAATGTGGTTAGGAACATCTTATCAGTCCCTTTTGTTACACAATACCAACTGGGTTTTATGTCTCCTGAGATTGCTCTGTTGGATCCCTATATAAGAAAAAACAAATTTTGGAAAGTGGCTTTTAAAGGATTGAAGAATCAGTTAGGGCTTTTAAAATGAGGATAATGAGTCCTAATTGTATCGATTAATATTTTTAAAATGTGATATCGTTGAAAGACGTCATTTTTCTATTTTTTTTGTGATAATCAGATGGTTCCGTTAACCTTAATGAAATAGAGACTCACGGATGTGAATGAATCAAAACTTCAAGTTTTAATTTGTTATAATGAAAATTATAGAGTTTAATTTGTTAACGAGGTTAAACTCTAAGGTTTCACATAAAAAATATGGGAAAGAAGAGGAACAATTAATATTGCCGCCCAGTTTGGCCTAATATTTTTTTGAGTTTTTTTGCGATTTTTTTTTTTACGAGAGTAGTCTGAAAGTATACCAATTCTCAGATAATTTGAAAAAAAAAAGCTCACTAATAATTATTTTTTTATTCTATAATTAACTAAAAAAATTGTTTTCAGTGGATTTTTTTTTGAAGTTAAACAAAATTTTATATTTTTAAATTCTTTCTACACGTCAAGAAGAACTAAAAAAATATAAAATTTTGATCAAACAATAAAAAAATTCATTTAAAAAAAAAAACTCGAAAATTAAAACATGCACCAAAAAAATCTCAATAAAAGAGTAAATTCTAAAAATAGTCCCTATAGTTTGTCTTGACTCTGCATTTTCAAATCTTGCAATTTTAATCTTGTATTGCAATTTTCTTGCCTAATCAATCCAATTGGTAACATAAGATAGGTTTTTGGACGGATTTGAAGTGCATGACCAACATGTGACCTCATTTAGTAAAAATTTATAGTGAGATTAGGCAAATTACAATAGATTTTGACAGTTTACAATAAGAATTGGGTGGAAGGAAAATCCATCCCAAAACATAATAGTCATTATTATTTGGACTGATTAGAAAATAAAATCAAAACATAAGATTAAAATTACAAGATTTAAAAATACAGGAATCAAAATGGCAGATTTATAAAATTACAGGGACCATTTTAGAAAGTTACCCCCAAAAAATTAGTCGAAACTGTCTCATGCGCATCGCTTGCAACTCTGAGACCACACTGTAAGTTGTTCATGAAATTTGCAGGTTATTATGGCTATCTGTCGGCACCTAAATCGCACCAACTGGTGAGAGAGAGAGAGAGAGAGCATTGCATTCTGCAATCACTTTCATGCAGAAAGCAACGAGCTATCAAATGCGAATAAAGTTTGAATGACATCATTTTGTATGTGAACAGTGAGTTCCAATCATTGCATCTAATTCCTATTTTAGCTTTGCCATTCATCATTACTCTCTCTCTCTCCCGACGTCCCATGCACACCCATGTCCCCAAAGATTCTAACCTGTCACCCTCCCCATCTATCTTTTTCATTTGTATTGAGTCACTGATAGATAATATTCCAAGAAAATTAAAAAGAGGGAAGAAAAAAAAAACTCTTTAAGGGTAAAACTATGGGTGTGCATGGATCGAGTTAGATCGGTTCTGTAATAAATTCAAAATCAATCCAACCTTGTCGGTTCTTTATTTTTGGACCCAGAATCTATCCGATCATCTAAAAGAATTGAATCGAACCAACTTGAATGAGATCGGTTCGATTCTTGGGACTATATCTATCGGGTTGGATCGGGTCTATCGGTTTATTTAAAATTTTAAAAAAA
>BRYE01000008.1:20609261-20611761 GCA_030159115.1 Actinidia arguta var. hypoleuca
TAAGCTTCGGATGGGTGTGTAATTCTTTCTCTTGTTCTCGCATTTTGGTCAACACTGGTATAAGCAAACACACACAATTTTGCTATTTATTTTTTATGAGACTATGATATTATTTCAAGCGTTCATTTGACATTAAAAGGTATTCTCCAGAAGCCCTAACATCATAACTGAAAACAATTCCCCTGCTAGGTAATCACTCTGAATTGATCAAGAAATACGTCCCTCCATGCATTTATGATGGCTTGGTCTTGTTCATATTGTATAGAAATAAGATAATACACATATTCTGCTTGAAGTCCTGTTCATTGTTGAAAATTTCCTCCCCACTATAACCCGAAAAATAGAATTCTAATTGTTCAGGAAGAGCATAGGTTGGTCAAAAAATTCAGACTGTTAATTTACTTGATTTTGAAACATGAATAAAACTAGGGGTACTCTATGAAATACTGAATGAATTACTTCATACTCACAGGAGATGGAGGGCCCACGCCTAATGATAGCGTGGAGCCAACAACTTGTACGAGTATGGAGTAGTTTATGTGGCATTTCATCGAGTGTCCATATTGGCTTTTCCTGTTTCCCAAATCATGCTATATCTCAATCTATTCAGTTTGTGAATGACTTGTAAATCTCTGATTCTCAATGTTGTGCTTTGAATGCCATTCACAGGATTGCTTGCTGTTGCGGACCCAATTATCGCATGGAGGCCGGGAACAAATGATTGTGTGAATAAATTTGCAGCTGGGAACAAATTATTTTTGTGAATAAATTTGAAGCTCATTTCTAAAGAAAAAAAAAACATAGTGAAAGAGTTGTGTTGGATACATTGAACATTGTTAAAGTAGACAATCAGCAGATATTAAATCAAAAATTAATCAGAATAAAGGATGTGCAGTAGATTATATTACCAGCTACCCGCGGCATCTAAGAACTGTATATTAAGCAATGGTTTTTGTGATATTTGTATTGAGGTATCAAGAATGAGGATGTGGGATTTTTTTTTTGTGATTGGTGGTTTCTTGGTTAGGGTTTTCATTATATATTACATTATATTTTTAGAAGTATTTTTGGTTTGTCATGCAAGTTTTTCTAGTTCAGTTAGCCAGTAAATTATGATGCATTTGTATAGGGTGTGTCAATTATTTTATGATGCATACTATACTTGTATCAAACAGGCATTGATCTTCTGATTTAGAATTCATTTTTTGTTTCTGTTTAAGGATTATGAGTTTCAAATTCAACTCATGTCTTGTTCACGTGGTTCAATTGGCATTTGATTTGTATTTTTAGGCCATCAAAAGGAATGAAAATAATTTTAGGGTTTACTTTTTCCTGTTGTGCATGTGAAATTTGATATTAACCCAATGATGGCAAGAAAAAAAAAAAAAGCAGACTCAATGGTTCTCGTCCACCCGACTTAATGGAACAGGTGGTTTGGGAGAATTTTAATAGGGTGTGAATTTTTTTTATTAAAAAAAGCAATAGGACTTGGGCGGGTGTGAGTGGAGGGCTTCTTATTGAAGAGTCCAACTTAAAATTAATTGATAATAAGTGTAGTAGTTTCTAAATTATATACATTAAGCTTGAGTGATTTAACTAAACGGATGTGGGACTAACACTACTAACACTCTCACATATGCAACATGGATGCACGTGGAGGTGACAATGAAAATAACAATGACTACATAAATAACTCGGGTGGTGACTTAATCCACACGAGAGACACCCAAGACTTAGTTTTGATCACATGTTAACAGAAGTGATTAAGATTATTAACTTAACCCTAACAATACAAATGCAACAACGACGATAACAGAAATAACTTGGGCAGAGCCTTGGCCCACGTGAGAACCACACAATACTTAGCTCTGATACAATGTTATCAGAAGTGATTAGGATTATTAACTTAACCCTAACACAAAAAATATAATTTTTATACAACATAATGTTCACATTTACTCTACTAATTACACCCAATATTAATCACTACACTCACACACACACACACACACACACACTACTTTAACTCTAACCTCGAACTCAACTTGATTATATCTAATATATTATAAAAATAATCAATATTTTTTGTATTTTTTTAAAAATCTTGCCTAGGAGAATGTTTTTTGTATATTTGTTTAACTTGCCAAGGACGATTAGATCTATGTTTGTGCTAAATTTTAATTGGGTAAATTACAAAAGTATCCTTCAACTATGACTGGTTTTCAAGTTGCTTACTTAATGTTCAAACCCAAATGCTTAATTTCCCTTTATGTATGCATCTGTTGGAACTTACCCCTTTTTGTTAGCAAACTGTTAGGGTTTTGGATGGAAAATGTCATGTGAGCAGCACATGACATTAATGAGATTTTTAACAAAATTACCCATCAATTGTTGAAAGACATCAAAGCATGGCCTTGAGTAAATGTTTTTTTAGTTTATACACACACATACATACACATTTTTCTGACAAAATTACCCTTCAATTTTTGGAAGACATCCA
>BRYE01000008.1:20624261-20636761 GCA_030159115.1 Actinidia arguta var. hypoleuca
ATCAATTATGCTATAGGATAATGTACAATTGCCAAACTATAGAATACGATTATGATGATCTAAACCGTTCACTTTGTTTTTATTGCTATTTTAATCACTCTCGTCAAATTTGAAGTCCATCGGGTATTGAAAACCCTTTCATCAAGACATTGATTCATTTATTCATTATCAAATGACAATTTCTCTCCTTTGATCAAGTACTCAATGATAATTAAATCACTTCATTTTTTCATACATGATATAATCACTCTCACTTAAAATCTAGATGGTACCGATTCAAAAAAAACTATTGTGATGACCATCAAGTCGTGCATTATAGGATATTATTGCTCATAGATGCACCGAATGTTATCTGATTTGGTGATTTTTAAAATTTGATGACGATCTAAATCGTTCATGATGATCTAAACCGTTCACTTTGTTTGTCTTGCTGTTTTAATTATTCTTGCCAAATTTAAAGTCTATCAGGTATTAAAAGCACTTTTCATCGGGATGTTGATTCATTAAAAATTAAAAATTATCTCCATTGATCAAGTACGGAATGATAATTAATTAACTTTAATTTTTTCATGGAGGATATAATTACTCCCACGTAAAACATAGACGGTTTCGATTCAAAGAAAAATAACCTTACGAGGTGGTGGCATAACTCCTCAAAACTACTTTTTGTTACCTATACCATTTGAAAGAAAAACATGTAATTTGAGACCAATTTAATCTGTCATCAAAGACTAATGTTTTTGTAGTGACGGCACGACATGAGTCACACGGTTAAGTAAGTCGGCTAGCACGGCATGACACGATTAAAATACGGGTATGACACGACACAATTAAGTAGACGGGTATGGCATGGCACGGCACGGCACGGCACGAGTCGCATGATTAAGTTAGCGGGCCGGCACGACATGGCATGATTAAGTAAGCGGTCTGGCACGGCACGACACGATTAAGTAAATGGGTCGGTACGGCACGATTAAGGCACGGCACAGAAAGGCACGTTAAGTAAATGGGCCCAGCACGGCACGGCACGAAGCACGATTGGCACGGAAGAAAAGTGGCATGGTACGGCACGGCGGCCACGTTTGACACCTCTACAGAAACCAAAGAGATTAGGGTAAATTTCAGTGACCTCCCCTTAGGTTTATGACAAATATAACAATTTCTCATGTAATTTTAGAAATGATATTGACTTTCATTACTTTTAAAACTAATGTCAAGATTTCTCCTAGAGTTATTTTGTACAAAAATGACAAGATTACCTTTTGATTTAGGACTTCCAAAAAAATTCTCACTGCACCCGTTAAAATAAATATTTTTTTTTCTCAAAACACTATTTATTGGTGAACTCTTCTATTTTTTTTTATCAATAATTAATTTTCTTAAAAAAATTGATCAAAATAGTTTACTTTTTAAACACTCTTCATAAAAATATACTTAAAAAAATAAATTTTTTTATCAATAAAAAATAATAATCTAAATATTTTACTTTCTAAGTGCTCCTAATATAAACATATTTAAAAAATAAACTTTGTTATTATTTTTTTAAAAAAAAAAAGAGTTTATTTATTTTAATTGGTATATTGAGAAAAAAAAATTAGAAATCTTAATTCAAATGGCAATTTTATTATTTTTGCACAAAAATTAGCTCCAATAGAGAATTTTGACTTTCTAAAGTAAAAAAGATCAGTATTATTTTTGAAATTACAAGAAAGGTGACTGTATTTATCAAAAATATCAGAAGAAAAAACCTCAGAAGGAGAGTTAAATTTACCCAAAAAATTAATACATAATCTTCACACCTACCACAACCAAGTATAGTCAAATAGTAGGTTGTTCAAGATTTGTTTTATAGCTTAACAACCTTTTAAAATGCATTAAAAATTTATTTATTTATGAGTTGAGTTGATTTCAAACAAATTTTACTCAAGCTGATCAGAGAGAGAGAGCGGAAAAACATTAAAATTCAAGCATAAGCAACCGGCAGTCACGAGCTAACAGAGGTCTTGTTCGCGACTCCTGTCAGTGGAAAAAAACCAGGCAAAAGCTACCCCAGATCAACACCATTAAATTCAGGAAAAAAACAGGCCTGGGATCATCTGTCCCGTTTTCCTGTCCCCCTTCTCTGTTCCAATCTCATCACTTGATTTGCACTCAGGAACATCACCCATTCGCCTCCCCCGACAGATATACATAACACATGCACTCTATACATATATCTACAGATACAGATACAGATACAGATACAGATACATATATTTGTATATATCTATTCACACGAATCTTGAGATGCTATCGTTGCAGCATCTTATAACGGGGACAGAAGATGGGGACATCAAAAAGCAACAGAGGATCCGAAGCCAGAAAAAACGCCCCAGAGCACATGAAAGTGTCCCCACACACAGACAAACATTCGAATAAAAGAGTTAGCTAAAATAGAGATCCCAAACTGGGCCTATCAAAAATGGATGCACCGAAGAGAACATATTTCTCAATCAAAGAATATGTGAACTGTAAAGTGTTATGAATATAAATAACTTAATACACGCCGATCGACGCTATCAATGCATACATTTATATATTACCCCTTGTGACTGTAAAGTTATATGAATATAAACGGGGCCTATGCACTTTCAGCAACCCCATCTGTTTTCCAAATCCCTTCAAAAAAAAATTGAAAAAATGAAGGAAAAAATGAGAAAATTAAGAAATTAAAAAAGAGAAGTAACAAATCCTCCAAGTTCTATCAACACCCATTGAGCCAATACCCCAGATCATCCCCAACCCTGCAAGGAATAATGATTCTTCAAATAAAGTGATGTTTTGTTCGATTTCAGCTCGAGCAGTAAGTGAAAATTTTTGAAGTTGGCATTGGACATTCCAGCTATAAAGCAATTTTGGTGGAATTAAGAAGTGGAAGAACTCCCATTCGTTGTGGTCTCCGTTTGGACATAAGTGAGACTTCGAACAGTGGGAAAGGGAACTCTGTTACTGGAGGATGTGGCACCACTCTCACCTGGAGTGGCCTGAGCACCCCGCTTCCACTGCAAGCTCCTAGCACCGGATGTGATTGGGGGATGAGCTTTATATACGCTTGGAATGATGCCTCTTGAAAAAGTAAATCTTGGGGGAGAAAACAGTGAGCCACGCTCAACACGTGGCCAAGACATAATAGGTGCAGCTTCTTGATGAGTAGAGCTTTTCCTCGCAACCTGCAACAGTCAGAGAACAAATTGCTTCAGTAAGCATCAACTTGGCATACAGTCGAAAACTGACAAGAATGGCCATATACAATTTTTTGATCTCTTGAAAACTGTCCCTAGGCTACATTTGGATTATGGATTTGTGGGGGGATTTATGAAGGGAAAGGAAAATGACAAGGACACCATATATAAATTACGTCAAATCACTTCTGATTATTTTCTTAAATTTTCCTTTACATTTTCCTTCCCTTCCAAAACCCCTTCGCAAATACATGATCCAAGCAAAGAAGAATTCCCCGTACTACAAATTCTGATTTATGTTGACAACACAATTCAAACCCTCCTCAAAAGCTGCCACCTCGCGGTGGTATTGAAATGTCTGACCACTCAAACGATAACAATGTCAATACAATTAATTATCCTTTGCCCAAATGGTACCCCCAGAATTTACTGTTCAAAAGCTAGACAGTAACAGCAAATCTAGAGTCTACCCACAAAACTTGAAAGCTTCTTTGACAAAGCTATCATATCAACCACCGCAAGCAGACTACAAGTTTTTCATAACACGCAAGAATTCGGGTAGTTTGGGTCATCTACTCAAAGCATGTGAGTGCTTTTTACTAAACAACAGAATTACTCTGAACCAGACCGCAACCTTGCATGCTCAAAACTGTAGTTAGGCCACCATTTACAACATAACTGACCACTGTATCTTTTGGCATCATACCTTGAGAATACAGGACATGAAGGACGTTCCATCCAGCGATAATGTACTCTCTGCAGTTTCTTTCCTCATAAACTCTACATACGCTGGCCTGAAAAGTAACATTGTTTAGCAAAGAATAACTCGGAAGGAGTTGTGGTGGCTCAGAGTGGATATTAGATAGTTCAGTTACAACTTAGAACTTGCAAGTAAAACAGCTCACCCTTTTTGTTGCCCTGTTGCTGCATCAGTACGATTATTACTTTGAGCACATCCCCAAACTTGTTAAAATGCCGAGAAAGACTATCCTTGGTGGAAGCAAAATGAATCTGAGAGGAAGACAACAAGACTACAATAAGGAATAAGGCTAGGCACTGTATCCAGGAAGGCTAAGTCTAGCTTCAGGAGTATGTCATACATTGTTAACAAAAATAGTCCGAGAATCAGCATCTTCTGTAGGCCTACCAGTAGAATACATAACTGCAGCAACCACCCAACAGAGTTATCGACTTGTAACAAAATAAGCATAAATATATAAAACGCACTATGAACTATTAACCCACCCACCCACCCCCAAAAAAAAAAAAAGCAGTAACATCTGCAAGGAGTCTGTGATATAAAAAAAATAGCAAAAACTATCCTACAGAACTAAAAAAAAAACACTATATTCCAATTTAATAATACTAAAGATGCTCTGAATTTGGCATTTTCATAATTCCAAAAAGCGCAGAAAGTTTCAAGGAGAGTTCATAACTAACCAGGGGTGGGAGCAGCACCTTCGAAGACTCCTTTGGAGCATCTGCAGCAACTTTTTCCTATTCAACACAGGAAATAAAGAAAAAAGATAGAATGAGGCTCAAGTCATGAAGGAGAAGACACAGAAGTTAGATATATAGTGGCTCGGACATGCAGACTAAGAAACATATGCATGACTCGGACATGTATCATACATTTCTATTGGCAACAGTTACAGGGTTGCTACTCTCTTTCATCAGCCACGCACCAGACTTGCCCAGACCTTCCTCAATCTCCTGAACAGATTTCCGACTATCCATTTCTGAAACCTCTCTTGGCTCCTGATAGTGAGGTGGTTTCCATGTATTTACATTTACTGATGTATTAACTATCTTACAAGAGTTGCTAGTTAGTGAAGCATGTTGATCCTGATCCTTCCATGGTTTTCCCATAATTTCATCAGCATTTTTAGCCACATTATACTGCACATTCATCGAGTCCTGACCCTCCTTTCCATCAGATGAACCAATCTGAGAAATATTCATAGCCCTACAACTCATAACACTATCATCATCATATCCTTCATTATCAGATGTTGAATCAGAAGTCATGGCAGTTTCAGTTTCCAACATAGCCATATCCCCCAAGTCTCCAGTGTAGTCACTTCTCTGGAGATAAGTTGCGTGGGTTTTCTCTGAAACTCTTCCCAAACGTCCATATTTGATATTGTCAACTGCAGCTTCTCTGAATTCTACTAGTTGGTCACTGGCCTGCGATATCTCCATACCACAACCAAGCCTATCAAACACATTTCCAGACGATCTGTTTTTCACAACATCCTTGGCAGCTTCTTTGACAGCTTTAATAGCAGTTACCATAGCTTTAGGCACTCTTGCAATTGACCGAATTCTTCGAGGATGCGCTTCAACTGATAAGTCTACAGCGGATGCAGAAACCACAGAACGTAGATGTTTTTGTGCAGGCTCTGACACTAGATTAGATGGCCTTGAAGTGGCCACAGCATCCCGAACTGCAAATTGCAGCAATCTTTGAGGGGCAAGAATGGTTGCTTGAGCTACTTCCCTCTGCCAAAATGCCAACAAATACGTCAAGCAAACAATGGCTGACGTGCATAATCTCTATAAAAGATAAATACTAGACTACTAGTAGAACAGAAGAGTTCGTGCTGTTCTGACAGTTGGATCCCTTCCTGATTGTCAATTAGTTTATCACCATTCAAATAGGCCAATACTAAGTGTATGTTTCGTAGCATCAAAAGAAAAATCACCGTGACAACGAACATTGAAATCCTATTATATCATACCCCCTACCCCGACCCCTCCTTTCGGGGAAAAAAATAAATCATAAAAGTTAAAACAAAAACAAATCAAACCAGAAAAAGAAACTATCATGCTCTTACTTGGGACAAGGTCTACAAAAAAACAATATCGGCGGTCTACCCCAAGTAAAGTAAACTCAAGACTTACGATGAACCTCTCAATTTTGAAACTTGCGGCATCAAGGGAAAAGGGGCAGGCATTGTGTACCAGTAAAAGAATGCACAACTTGTCTATGCTTGGCAGCCTATGCTTCCAAGAGTAGTGCTGATCAGCAGTTTGCATGCAAATTCCCCATACACAAAATCAGGAAGGCAAAAAAATCACTTTATGCTTAGTGGGTGAAAATCTTTGAAATGGATAGGTTTAAATCCATACTTAATCATAGTCACCATCATCTGAAGTTAGTGGCAACTCCAGGAACTTATGTAATGAGGTCATACACAAAAATAAATCGTACCTAAAGGGATAAAACCTTTTTTTCTTTTGCACAGAAGTAAAGGCAATCATACCCAACACAAAGAAGGAATACCCACAAATAGGCCTGTAAAAAAAGCCGGCCCAGCCCGAAAAACATTGGGTTTGGGCGGGCATGCACAAAGCCCATCGGGCTTCCGCCAAAATTCGGGCCAGGCTGGGCCTCACAAAATCAAAAATTCCAAGGCCTAGGGTTGGACGGTCTTTGGGCTCGAGCCATTGGTCAAGCGAGCTTCGGCCCATTTTTAATTTTTTGAACAATATGGGTGTGAGAGAGTGTGTTGGTTGGTTACTAACTTAATGTTTTCTTTGTTTTCCTTTCTTTTTGGGGGGTGGGGGGTGGGTTGGGCCAAATATTTATTGGGCGGGCCATTTTTGGGCTTTCGAGCGGAGATTCGAGCCAGGCTTTGGGTTTGGGACACCTAGGCCCAAGCCCAAACCATAGTAATTGGGCAGGCTCGGGGTCGGGTCTAAACCGGGCTTTTCGTATCATGTAATGAGTAGTTTTTAAATAAAATCACTTATGGATTTTCTTGAAATGCTTTGAAATGAAGATTTATACTACCAGTATTATATTATGAAAGATTTTTTCTCATTACGCATAAAACTTACGATCAAAAATACGATGATTTGAATGATTAAATTGATATTATTAGAAAATAATCACTTCTATGCATGAACCCTAACTGACAAGCTAAATGGTCGTCGAGCCTAGAAAAGGCATTGTCAAGCTCAGAACTAGTTCTATTTGGACCTGTTAAATAGGTTTGAGACAGGACCTTGTTACCCGGGATAATGGTGGTAACCTTAGAAGCTACATTGTGAAGAAAAAAAACAGTTAAATCATTTTTATGAGAACATAAGTTTCAATAATATTTCAAACTAGTTCGGTAACATTGAATAAACAATAAATCAATGGCAAGTTCAATTATAATGAAAACATACCTCATTATATATTGGATACATATCACTGGGCTAGTAGCTCAAACAATGGTTTTTATTATCAGGAGAATAACATGATAGAGCACAAGAGAATGGAGTCGATTTTTTTCTTAGGTTATAAACCTAATATTTTAAATAGGCCTTAACGGCAGGTCTCCACCCGGGAATGGGGGTGTGAAAACCAAAGATGGCATAGAAAAGGGCTCGCCATGCTTTGACCTATTCTTGAGGAGCTCGCCTTTTCAGCATCAAACTTGCTCAGCCACATAGCTTAGCTGTTATTCGAGGCTTCTCTCTTAGCGGATCAGCTAAGTTTGCTTTTTCAAAGAATCAAAATATGATCTCCTTACTTAGACTTGGATATTTCGTTACATTCAATGGCAGCAAATGCATTAAAAAAACTAATTATGCATGAATATTGGTTGCTCCAATTGGAAATTTAGTGAAACCTAAAGTGAGTCATGATCTTTGTTCGATTTTAAGATACTTAGTCAAGGCTGTAGTAAGATTATTTTGATAATAACATGCATAAATAAGAAATGGCATCAATAAAATGCCACCTATAGACAAAAAGAAGGGAACAAGAAATGAAGAATTGCAATTATACTCTACACTTGGATCAAGAAGCTATGCAAAATCCAAGAATTGGTCAAGAGTAAACAACCCATGATTCCCAAATATACAATAAACTTAGAAAGGTACTCTACAACCTATAGAAAGGTATCTCTATCCCATTAAAATCATAGATTTTTTTTTCTTTGATAACTCGGTATCCGGCCCAAGGATTGACTAATACGGGGACCAATCCCACCATTCACTAGCGGATGGGGGACCAATCCCACCGTTCATAAAAATAGTAGATAAACAAGCCCCGATTCCCAAATATACAATAAACTTAGAAAGGTACTCTACCACCTAAAAAAAGGTATATCTATTCCATCAAAAGATCTACGATGTTGCTCTCACTACATTACCCACACAAGACACGACGTAGTTCTCTCTTCTTTTCCCTCTATAACCCCCCCGGGGAGCCAACTATGAAGACTTTATGCACAAAAAGAGAATAACTTTTTCCACTTGAACACAACCAAAGCTCAAATCTTCCTTTCCAGTCCGTAACATAAAAGAATATGATTCTTCGATTCACCATTGTGTTTACACATTCAACACCAAATCAAGTTATCAATAATCAGGATTTTCCCATGAGCTGCATACATGCACAAAAAGTGCCACCTTGGAGGAGCCTTAGGACTCCAAATTGCTCTCCAAGGAAAAGAGAAATAGAAACGTCCAATCAAAGCCTCAGTGATCCTTTGATCTAGATAACATTAATATGATGGAATCTTTAGTACCCCTTAACATCCTATAAAGCCTATCAAAAAGCTCCAACAACTCGAACATCTCCCAATAGAGTGCCCAATGCAACAAAATGTCAACAGAAACTAGTTGACCCTCGCTAAGTAGACAATCTCCTAATATTACACCCTTATCCAAAACAACACAAGAAATGGAAAAAAATCATTCTCCAACCTCAACTACCCACACCTATGTTACCTGGACTCGAGTGGAGCGTTGGACTTGAGTGTGTGTCCTAAGGTTGAATTCCATGTTTTTCTAATTTTCAAATATGGGAATTCGGATAAAAATTTTGGTACTGGTGTGGGAATACGTGCATATATAATTGTATATAAATATATGATAAGTTTTGAAGGCTAAATTAATATAAAATTATTAACCAATTGCAAAATAACTAAAAGAAAACAAGCCATTACTTTTTATATTTATATCTTTTTATTAGTTTTATGGCTGTTTTTTTCTATTTTGGTAGGTCTACGTGATTGTCATTTAGTGGCCCAACTAGATTTATTGTATAATAGGCTTCTTCTTCTTTCACAAATGGTTGTATCTGCATGTAATTGCGTCCGATTCATATCTCGTACCCGTATCCATGTCGAGTCTTTCGACACGGGAATTTCCCCCAAAGTGGAGGATCCGGGTAACGGAGGCCCACACCAAAGCTAAGTCAAAACTTCACCCTCCTCCCCTCCCCAACCACCATTCTAATATACCCAACAAATTCATTACATATCTTTTGAATCCCTTTCCTAAGATAGACACATCTAAGAGGTCCACTCCCCGAGCACACTCAATACTTCATTATCATCTCTCTTCTTCACCCTCAAACACGCTCAAGCACACATCCATAACCACATCCTCAATATTCAAAGCTGCTTATACTTTCAACCAAAAAAAAACTCAATGTTCACAAGCTACTAGGTTAAGTAGCCCTAAAAGATGTGGTAATTATCTTACTAGCCCTCCACTCCTCAAGAAAGGTACTTGAACATAAACAAGTGTTTTCAAAAGCGTAGTGGAGGGGTGAAGGGGGGCTCACATTTCAAGGTGTTCAATTCAAATTAGCGTTAGCCCAGGAACAGCACATTAAACTACAAGATAGTTATTACTAGAATAATAGAATAAGAAAAATGCCAAATTTTCTAAGACTCTACAAAGATGGAAGAGAATAACGTAATTGAATTTAGGAGCATTGAACTTCTGCTCAATTATCCTATGGTTGAGAACATAATGGTTGAAGATACATAGCCTATCATTCATAGTACAGACACCCTATTCATGTCACTTTCGGTCATTCATCTAGCGTAATGTGACTTTTTAAAATGGGTGTTTTCTGTTCTTCCTTTCTTCGTGGGGAAGGATCAAAAAATGGTTTGCAACTGGAAAGCGTGCAAATGTAGAGTGTCATTCAAGTACATATACTTTTACTATTTTAATCAAGAAATATATACTTTCACTGTTATATTCAATGCAATGTTTCGGTACAATTAAGAAAGCAGTCCACTAGGACAAGATCATTCTCTAGATCATATATATGAACAGCATAACCACTAAAACAATTCCTCGTTCCAACAATGCATCCATGGATGACAATTACATTAAATCTCAATCTTCCATAAAATTCGACGACATGCACATAAGATTAAACCCTAAAAATCGTACCACGAGAATGTCATCGGTGTAACCCCCCATGATCTTTTTCAGTTTCTCACTCACTCTCTCCCGCAGCTTCGCCGCTCCATCGCATGTAAAATTTGCCTTAAATGTCAAATCATCAACTCGATCCATTTCTCAAAACCGCTCCACAAAACCCTAGGAAGCACTCAGCAAACGATTGTCGAACACTTCGAATCGCAACTTGACAAATACAATTCGGCCTCCAAAAAATGAGATTCATCCACAAAAACCTTAACTGGCCCTCGTATAGATATAAGATATGCACAATATATAGAAACAGATGAGAGGAGTTGTCTCAGAATCGGTTTACGACATGAGAAAATAAATCAATTTGTTGTAGATTTTCTCGGGAAAGTGACGAGAAAATAATTGCGAGTGGGTTGTGTGGTTTCATACTTTCATTACGGAGGAGACGCTCCCCACAAACGTATTTAGTATATTTGAATTTATGTTAAAATAATTTATTTAAAAATAAAAATTAAAAAGTTTTAAAATATATATTTTAAAAAATATTTTTTAACTCATAAGTAAAAATTGTGTCAAACACTTTATTACAATTTTCAAGCCAAAAAAAAAAAAAGTTAAAACTTTCAATACAGAAAAAATCATAAGTTGCATCTAAAAAGTTGGGCCAAATGTGTACTAAATAAAATATTAACTAATATACTAAATGTGTGTGGCATTGTTTTATTGAATGGTTACATAAAATGCTACTCGTGTTTGGATATATATAAAAATATGTGTAAAAATTATAAATAACCTCGAAAAGTATGCATTAATTATTACTCAATAGGCGGTGAGTGATATGACTGTTTATTCATACAAACTCTAATTAAAATTCTTTAATGTTTTTATTTTTCAAAAAATTGACTTATTTTTCTCCACAACTCAAATTTTTCACTTTCTTCCTATATTTAAATTATTTTTTATTAAATATATTAAATATTGATCTTATTTTGAAGTATGTGAATATGTTCTCAACGTTACTAATTTCATAAATATTAAATTGCAATCTTAAAATGGATACTATTTTATAGTGTCAAAATAACATAGAGAATTGTCTCTAAATTTTTAATGACTTTTCAAATTAGGGAATAAAAATAGGTAGTTTAATTTGGAGAGTTAAGAGCATCTCTAATCATGCTCCTTATCTTCAAAACGATGAATAAAGTCTATCGAGCCAGGTTAATCTCCGCATCCAGCATGAAATTCCTCGAACCTTAATCCATCTTGGTCCTTTAAACTAAATAAATCTAGGTCAATTCTCCATATTTTACTCATTGAAAATTTAGATATCATTTTATTCACTGTATTTGTACTATATTCTAAGTAAATGTAGTTTCTGAAAGAAAAAAAATCCTTATAAACTTTTCCATCATTTATCTCTTCTATGCGGCAATTTTTTATTTAATTTTGTAGATATTTTACTAAAATAAACTAAAAATTAAAGATTCTTTTAGAAGAAAGAAAATTCTATATGAAAATTAATACCAAATAAAAATAGAAAAATAGAAAGAAAGAAAATCCTTAGATCTCTACAAAATAGTTATAATTTTCTTTAAAAAAAATTGTCTTAAGAAAGTGAAGTAAAATTATTTTCTTAAATAAAAATCTCTAAAGTAAGTAATACCAAATGTAAAGAAAAAAATAGAAAAAAAATATTTTTTTTGTACAAAAAATTAAGTAGTTATTTCCTTCTCATTTTTTAAATATTTTTTAAGTCCAATAAAATTATGAAGTAAATTTGGCACCTTCACGGTTACTTATAGTGTTATCAAAAAAATAATTTTAAAACTTTTAAAATAATTAAAGTTAAAAATTCAATAACAAAATAAATTCAAATAAACAGTAAGGTTTTAGATTTAAATTAATTAAATAAATAAACAAATAGTCTTGAATATTGCAATCAATTATCTGTGCATTACGATGTCAATACTTGTTATCAAATATGGATAAGTTTTAATTATAGTTGTCAAGTAATGTAGTTTTCATTTTTAGTTGTATTCTTTTTGGATTATTATGGAATGATTTGTTACCATATGTTTAAGAATATTATGTAATAACATTGCTTTA
>BRYE01000008.1:20656761-20661761 GCA_030159115.1 Actinidia arguta var. hypoleuca
GAGCTTGACCATGGACCTCGGTGGCTCGTCTAGACCAAGCTTACCTATAACGATGGAGTACACGAGGAAACTCCTCTGACTCGCACGCATAGGCAATGTTTTCCATGACGCAACAGAATAGACCAACAACCATGCCGTAAAGATATGATTGAGTCAATAACTTATTCACTATCGACGCATTCTATGATTGAGTCAACAACTTATTAACTATTGACGCATTCTAGAACTCGCCGAACTAGCCTATAAAAGGCTCAAACCTCTCTGTTTTGAAGGTAATTAATAATTCATCTCTCTCTACTGTCAAAACAAAGAAGCTTGTCTTTGCTCTCTTCTTCTTCCTTTTCTTCGGTTATTGACTTAATTGTCGAAGAATCTAAAATGGGGATTTTTTTTATGTGCACTTTCTAGTTTTATTATTTTTAAGTTTCAGTTCTTTCAAATTCGTCTTAATCAGATAAAAGAAATAAATAAAACATAAATTTTATTAAAAAAAATTCACTAAAATTGTGGAAGGGTTCTATTTGCCCACATAAGCAATTGGAGTCACCGCATTTTGTTTAACCGCACCAAAACCAAATCTCTGAAAGGAGGCTTAGGCTGGTGTTTCTAAGTCCATTTCTTGGAACTTCATATGTTTAAATAAATAAAAAAACTATCTAAAAAAATTAAATTAATTTTTTAGAAGTTCGATGTTTTTTTAATGATTTTTTTCAAATATATTTTTTTGAGGTTTTGAATTCTCATATTGAAGACGTCCAAAGGATTAAAAAAAAAATTACCAACAGCTAAAAAAAAAGGATAAAAAAAAAATTACCAACAGCTAAAAAAAAATAAAATAAAAATCTAAAAGAGAAATTTGCATACAAGCATCAACCAAAGCGAGGTTTAGCCTGTGTTTGAATTAAGAATTTAATGAGAAAAAAAAATAAAAATTAAAAAATTAAAAGATCTAACCGTTCAGATCAATCCTATACTTTTTTCCTCACCAAATTCATTATCTAAACACAGCCTTAATGTATGCAATCTTTCAAGTTAACCAACAAATTCAATGATAGACATCTTGTAAAACATTAACACGCAATGAAATATAGGCTGTGTTTGAATTTATAATTTAATGAAGGGAAAAAATTGCAAAGTAAAAAGTTAATGGATCCAACTATTCAGATTTTTAATTTTTTTTACTCACTTTCTAAATCCTATATCCATTTAGGTGATTAATGCTCTTTTGGTATTTGTTATTCTTAATTACATTTATGCCAATGAGGTTATTTTTATTCTTTGAATAGATAATTGTGCAATAGACAAATATTAAAATACCAAATAGGATGATTTAAAGAATTGTACTTGGGAATCTATAAAAGTGTCTTGGAATGGGTATTCCAAATATAAATGAATTTAATTTAAATAACCTCAACTTTAAATTATTATTTTGGAATCTATAATATTGTCTTAAAGTAGCAAATATGATTGGAATGAGTATTTCAAATATAAATGAATTTAATTTAAATTATATCAATTTTAATTATTGGTGGACAGCACATGAGAAATTAGTGGGGGACCATATAATAATGTACTTATTTTCTACTAGAAAAACATAATTGATTGAAATAATTGGAATCTTGGTCAATGTCACAAATTGAAAATGAATCATATGAACTTTTAAGTGGGTCTAATCCAAAAACTACATACAATATTTTGTCATTCCTCATTTTTGGAGTTAATCGCTTCAAAATTCCCTTGGTGGATGCTATATAAACGATATTTTATTTCATATAGTGGTAAGTCGCAGAGTCGTATATTAGTGGTGGCACGAACCTGTACTCCAAACATTGAATATAGTTCGTTCAGATTTAGAAGACTCGTCCACTAAATTTTATGCCAAACACCTGATGGCTGATCCATAAGGAGATTCAATTTGGGGATACAAGAAATGAAACCTCAAATCTTTTTTTACTGAACCAACCACATTTATTAGTGGATTTCAATTTTTGGACAAACAAAAAATTAAAATTAAAAAAGATTGAAACCCTAATCTCCTACCTTCCTCACTAAGTTATTATTAGCCTAAGAGGGTTGGATGAGTGGGGAAGTTGACATGTTAGGTTGGCTCAATGGAAAAGATGCAAGGGTTTTGGAGAGTAGGACCACACATTAGCTTAGGCCCTGTTTGGGTGACTAATATTATTCACTTTTAGATTAAAAAAATGACAAAAAGTCAATGCGTTTGGCCAATCATAAAAGTTGGATACTATTTTAGTCGACTTCCTTTTTCTTTTGGTTTAGGAAAAAAATGACATTTCATTTGCGAATGTAAACTTTTATGTTTTTTTGCCGTTTTGTTATTAGAAATAGATAGTATAATTTAGATTTATGGTTAATTTTTTTTTAATTAGTGGTCATATATATTCTTTTGCTCCCCAAAATTAAAATTCTAGATCCGTCCCTAAATTAAGTTGTCCTAAAATGAGGTTTTTTTAATTGACGAGAAAACATTGGAAATTTTCAAACCCACATTTTTAAAAAAAAAAATTTTACTTCTCCCTCAATAACTAAAACCAAACATCTAATATCCAAGAGGGACAGCCAGAAAGGACTGACCAAAAAACAAACAAATAAAATGATCAATGTTATTCCAATGATAATGTGCACATGGCAATCCCATCACTTGAAAAGCGTAATGATATACAAATAAAAAATTAATATAAATTATTCATACAGAATAATGTAACAGGACGCGTGAGTTTTTCACTTTCAAATAAAAGGTTTATCAAATTCACTTTTATTTACGAAAATACTCCAACCAGGTCATTTTTGTGTTATTTTATGTATAAATTTTATGCAAAAATATCATTTTCCTTTAAAAAAATAGAACTACTCATTGTGGATGAGGGTTCTCTATCATTTTGTCTGCTTAGAAATTAGAATTCTCTCTCTCTCTCTCTCTCTCTCAAGTTTTCTTTCATTTAGACTTTTAGTAATATGATTATGCAAAGACAACGAGATAAACGATTGCTTTTAATAAAGTAACTATAATGTAAGGCCCTGTTTGGTTCCCAAATGGACAATGACAAGGATTGAACCAATTCATAACAAATACTAACATGGGCAGGGATCAACAGATTCTTTGTACTCATTTTCTTGTTGGCATTTAGCACTTCGTTTTTCTCCGGCCCCCTAAAAACAAGTAATTTATAACCCCACCAAGAAGAAATAATTTCCTAGTAACACTTCCATCACACCTACCTTTTGAGGTGACCCTTCTATGACCTGAGCCGACAGACAACAAAGTGTTATTCTTTTTTGGATACGTAACTGCAAATATTTATCGCATTTGTTATCGTATGTACTAAAATAACGTTATTTGGTATAAAAAAATAAAAATAACATTTTAATTTTTTAAACAAACGCGGCTTTTGATTGAACGACGTCGTTTTTATTTTTTTGTACCAAAATGATATCGTTTTAGTGCGTGCAGTAAACATTATGGTGCTTGTAGACTTGCCCTTCTTTCAGGGAGAGGGAGAGAGAGAGAGAGTGTGTGTGTGTGTGTGTGTGTGTTTTGGTGGTGGGCGTGGTGCGGAGTTCCTACCTGCAGCATATCATGGTCTTTTTTATCCACCTTGACCAATTCAACGATTTAAATCCTACATCTTGCAAGACCCTTTAGATGATCATCCGTGCCAAATAAAGTTTCATGAGCTTGATGGTCATATAATTAAATTATTTTTGTTAAGACGAAAAATATAATTTTAAAAATGATCCTATTAACGCATACTTTTTAAGAATATTTAATTTTTTTTACACATCTTTTATACTTTTTACACGTATTAACATAATTTTATCTATTAATCACCGCTCATTCTTTTTAAAAATAAATTATATATTTTTTTAAAATAAATATAATTTAATTACGTGACTACTGCTGTCCTATAAATCTAATATTTTGAATGGTTAATCTACATTACAAGTTGAAGGTTTCCCATTCTAAGACGGAGCCCACAACCACAACACCCCATGTTATTATTTTCCCATTCTAAAATAATATCATATTATTTTCTGACAAGAGAGATATCTAAGTTCAAACATCCATGCTAAACAAGCAACAAACAAAGCAATAATAATAATAATAATAGATAATTAAATAAAAGAATCATAATTATATATAATATATATAATGCAGAAGCACAAGCTGAGAGGATTTAAGAGTCACGTGTATTTCATAAATTTATAAGAAAATGCCAATTCACAACTTAATTCTTTTTTATTTCTTTTGTAGTATTAATTCACTCTTTAGGCACTCTTCATTTTCCACTTCCTCTCTCTTCCAGTTTTTTTAATTATTATATCAAACATCATATCATAATATATATATATATATATATATATATATATATTTTAAAATAATTTTAATTTTGTATTTGTAAGATGTAGTGATTTGGATTAATTTTCTAATATGAGTAATATTTTTTTAAAATGAAAATTGATCTCTACCATAGCATGAAATTCATAAAAATCATTGCTTCCGCTTTATATATATATATTACTCATTTAAAAAAAATATTACCCATATTAGAAAATTAATCCAAATCACTACATCTTACAAATACAAAATTAAAATTATTTTAAAAGATAGAAGTTAAGTCAAATTATGAAAAAAATAATTAAAATACAAAATTAAAATTATTTAAAAAAGCAGAATTAAATAGCTCATAAAGTTGTGTGACATCTATTTCTTTTCAAATTCATCTTTATACGTTTCTGACATCTATTTCTTCAACTTTGTAGAAAAAAATTAATATATTAAAATACATTTACGTAGCGTGATTCAAAGAAAGACGTGCAACCACTAAATATCTTTGTGTAAATCAATTTCATTTTAATGGATTTCCAAAACCCATTCCAGTTCAGAGCAGAGAAGATCAAAGAAAACTCAGAATGTAGCATGGCATCTACTACTAGTTCATATGGCATTCAAGCATACAAAATACACTAAATTCAAT
>BRYE01000008.1:20664261-20666761 GCA_030159115.1 Actinidia arguta var. hypoleuca
TACAACTTACAAATGAAATGAAATTTTTGATTCAACAGTTTTAAAGATCTTTGTGTTTATATCTTTGCTTAAAGATCTTCATGGATTCATGCTTTCGGATCCATGGGGAAAAAATTGTAAACATTTATGTGGCCCTTTTTTTCTGTACAACTTATATTTAGATTTAACAATTTGCAAAGCAGAATTTTACTCCCACATTTTTTTTAAATGAAGGGATAGTTGAACATTTCGTCAATTTCTTTCTAGAAATTTGGGTAACCCTCATTTTTTTTGAATCTTTGGTTTTATTTGCTAAAAATAGTAGATATTTGTTGCTTGAATTATAACAGTTTACATTTTGACTAGGGTTTGTTGATCGTTTTCTCTTTACCAGACATGAGGGTGATCGTTCAACTAACCATCAAGAACAAGTATCCACTTTGATTTACCAGTGAGGAGAGCTTATGTCCCAAAAATGAGCACTCCGGCAGCCTTTGCCAGTTATGAACAGTGTTCACGAGAGCGAGACGGTTCCATGTCTTACAATGTTCAAGCAAAACAGTATTCTTGTCGGAAGGATTTAATAGGCATCTCAGCAGATGAAAATCATTGAATTGAATAAGGTATCTGGTCCGTTATGCATCGAAAGCATATTACAAGAGTATCTTGCACACTTGGTTTTACGTCATTCGAATGTAGCAATCTTATTGTGGATATAGATCGAACCTTGTTTCGTATAGATGGTCAATAATCAGGATGAGAATTACAAGATGGACCTCATTAATGCATTTGTATGTCTCCTCCATAAGTTGTGCATCCGGAGTGTTTGTTATGGTCCTATGGGCTGACATGGAAAGGAACCTGGTTAGGTTGGATACTGATAGGTCTCCACATCCTTTCCAAACACAATTGGACAGAACATTGAGCACCATCCCTAGCTATATTAGCTGTCATGGCTTTGGGCACACTTGTTTGCATGCACACTTTTCCCAACGATGAGTGTTTGGGATATGATGTGGTTTGAATGAATGACTACAACTTCATGTTCAACAAAGTTCATTATAATACCATACTTCCATAGTTGCATGTTCAAGAATGGACGCCTACAACTTAATGTTCAGCAAAGTTCATCTAATCCCTAAAAGGACAACCCAAAACCAATGGCTGATAAGAAATCCAATTGTTGTCCATGCATCGTTCTTTATGAAGCATGTACACGACACTTAGAAGAAGAGAACATGCCAGTCCAAGATCACAGAAAGGCCATTAAGGGCAAATATATCAAGTTTCTGCTCTAAGCTTGGAAAAGTTCAAAAAGTCATTCTAATAGCCTATTGACGAAATCTATAAAATCAATACTGCAGCCATTGATTCTGCCAAAGTTGGACCAAGAATCCACCGTTTGACCATATTTTTGGCACGATTTTGTTATTACCTTATTTTTCCACTTTATGCAAATTCTCTATTTGTCCTTATTCTAGGTTAATTCTAAGACTTCAATTTGAGAGCATTTAAGGAAAGTATTACATTTTGTTATAACCCCTTTTATAATCATAGGGTTTTTTAGCTTATGAATTTCTATATATGCAGAGGATTGAAATGGTTGAAGAAATGTGTCTAGAGATTAGTAATATTGTGAGGTCCTTCGTTTTCCCAGTTTTGGATATTCTTTGTGAATCAACTGGTTGTTGATAACTTCAAACCTGGTATTCTTTGTCAATCAGAAGGTTTAGAGGACAGTTTGTTTCCGGCATTTAGTCTTAGATGATTGGAATGAAAATTGTTTTCTCAACACTACCCTGTATCAGATATATAATTGTTAGCAACAAAATATCTGTTTATTCTACCAACAAATTGATCAAAGGGTTAAATGACTTTATCTTTGGTGAATTTTTTTATCTGAATGACAGATGGAGACTTGAAGTACATCAAGTGCTGTTATTATGTTTCATCAGTGAAACAAGATATGTTGAGGTAATTATTTCTTTCAAGGAATATTATTAAAAAAAAGTTTTATTCAGTTATCTGTATCTGTAAGATTTTGTTCTAAAGATTATGAAGACAAACTTGTCAATTCAATTTTTCGATAGGAATTACAAAAATGGTGATGGCCATTAAGATGATAATATCGGAGGAGCAAGAGTTGTGGAATCATCAAATGAAATTCGAGTTCAATTTTTGAGAACTGTAAAATTTCCAAGAGGAAGGAAGATGCAATGGGGATGCAATGGAAGTACTGGACAAGTTGAAAGCCTAAGTTCAAGCAACAAAGGAAACACCAATATGGCGATACCCAACTTGTAGGCAAGTCTTTCAAGGAAAGTTATGCCACTCATCCGGACAATAGCAAAATTAGTAAGCTCTGGTTTGCTGACGTCGGCTATCTAACTCCAGCAGTTTATTGGGATACACATGGACATTTTTTTCTATGTCCTTTTTGATGGGGTTACACATGGATTGTTGGATCTTAGAACAAAAGGCCAAGATTATATCAGATCAATACAATAATCAATACAGCACC
>BRYE01000008.1:20679261-20681761 GCA_030159115.1 Actinidia arguta var. hypoleuca
GCAACCACATGGTATGCAGCTATCAATGTTGCTTCAAATTATTATGCCTTCAAATTATGAGTATTTGTACCCCATTAGTGGTTTTGCACCACTCTTGTTATGTTTATATATTATGAAAGTGTAAAGTATAATTTATATTTTCTCGTCAAATTTTCTAAAGTAAGGACCACTCCCCCAAATTAGAATCTTGAATCGAATCCATACCAGATCTTTGGTGGGGTGGCCACATTTATATTTTTTGTTGAATTTAACACAACTCTTGATTTAGAATCCATATATATCTGAAGGGTGCTAAAAGCATTTAACTCATATAAAAACAACTTTAATCATTTGGTAAGTTTTACCATTTCTTTAAAGGCCTTTTGTTGTGGGTATTTGGACTTGAAGCAGGTAAAATCATCAGGAATGATGTAAAGACACGTTTGGTTGGAATAAAAAAATAACAATCGACTTTCTTTGTGTTTTATACACTTTCATGATGAAAGCAACTTTTCAAGGCAAAACAATGATGCTCTGTTTGAATGAGTAAGAAATGATGAAACCAATGAAGTTAACTTGAATGCTTTTTTATTTTGCTTCTTGGGATCAGATGGTGTTGGACAATTTACTGTGCAATGTGTGAGAATTGAAAAAAAATATTTTGTAATTAATTTAACAATAATAAATAAAAAAACAAAACCAAACTTACAGAACTTCGTTTGTATATAATAGAATTTTGAAATGGTAAACTGAGGCCTGTATTCAATATAGTGTTCTTAAAATAGATTAATCCTCCGCACTGGTACCAATTGATTTAATGAATTTTGTCTCTCAAGATACAACAGTCAAAATCTCACTGGTGCAACACAACAGTAGCGAGTCCGGCAAACCAACAATAGTGGTGTACTCTCTCTTACAGAATGAAAATTTGCAGGAGCGAAGTGTAGAGGAGGAGAAGGATTCAGATTGCAAGAATGTTTGGATGTGCCAGAATGGCTGAAGGGGGAAGGCTTATATAGGAAAATTAGTGACTGTTGGAAGAGATGCAACTCTTCATAAGGAAGACAACTTATCAGGGATTTATTCGTTTAAAATTTAAACGTACATGACCTAAAATGAAGAGATGCGATAGTTCGGGATTAATCCGAACAGACGCAACTGTTCAGGGACAAAACCGCAATTAAAGAGACTTATTTATTAAAAAAATAAAATCTGTAAAGATGGCACGTGGAATTTAAAGTCCAATCCACTGAATTCATAGTCTATACACAAGTCCATCCATAACTTCTCTTCAAAAATTTGGGTATCCCTTGAATTTGATGATAGAAAAAAGAATCCTCTAAATTTAAAGCTATGTTTAGATAAAAGATTTTGTGGAGAAAATGAAAAGGTATCGTTGGATCTTTTGCTTTTCCTTTTGTCTTGCTAAATTCTTATTCTAAACACAGTCTAAAAAAATAGATATGAAAAAGTTAAATAATTTTTTTTTTTTACTAAATTTTTAATCCAAACAAAGTCTAAAGGTCGTATGGAAATCTAATTTTGATCAAACTAGACGAACTTAAAAAAAAAAATACTCTCTTAAAAAGTAAATGACTTTGATTAGATTTGCAATTTTTTTTTGCCATTTTTAACTAAAATACAACTAAATAATCTAGGCAAGATAGGTCTGAGTTATATTGACTTTTTTATATCAGTCATGTCATCTATACTAAATTCAATTATTTGTTTTATTTTATTTGTAGGCTTTATAAGAACTGTTGGGAAAGTTTTAGGTAAGTTTCACTGACACCCCTGTATTACTCTGAAATTACACCGCACCTCTTTATTCTTTAAAATCACACAAACACCCTCTGTCAGCTAACATCATTCGAATTAAGCCTGTTACATTTTCAAGAGAAAGGGAGAGAAAAACAAACGGATCCAAGCTATCATCTCCACGTCCCACCTTCGAACCATCTTTAGATTCATTGGCACCTCCCACCGACTCCACCTTCCACCACCACCACCCAATTCACCTTTCACCTTTTATTGACACAATTCATGGCCCACTGCAACCCTCTTCACCCCAACAGTTCTTGATGGATTAAAGTGATGGTTGAAGAATTGAAAAAGGGTTGTTGGCTAGAGAAGAACGGCTTTTTCAAAAAAAATACTAGTGCAAACCAGGTCTTATTTTGAGAGACAAACAAGGGTAAAATAAGGGCAAAACTGTTATATAACATCCTGAGCAAGGGAGTGCAGTGTGATTTTAGAAAGCAAATGGGTGACAGTGTTATTTCAATAGAATCTAGGGGTTTTTTAAAGACTTTCTTGTCAGGGCATCCACAGTGGATGGATGTGTATTGAGGCGCACCTTAGTAAAAGAAACCTTCCCTTTGCTATATTGTGAGCTGTGTACCATTGAAGTGGGTCCCATTCACTCACTTATTGTAGCAGAGCAGGTCACATGGGAAAAGGCATTCATTCGGCCTTGTGAAAGATAGTCCTTAGACCTCTGTCTCTCTGCATTTACTTCTTC
>BRYE01000008.1:20691761-20694261 GCA_030159115.1 Actinidia arguta var. hypoleuca
CCGAATCCGTAAAATTTGGCTTAGTGAGCTGGTTCTATAGGTGGATTAGTCCACTTAATAAACATCAGATCATCAGCAGATCATAACTAATACCTTGACCAGAACCATTGCCAACCTTGGATACTTTGAAATGTTTTCCCTTCGATAGATCAAAAATTAAAATTTCTAAATATATTTGACGTGGCTTAGGTTTTCACCTCAGAAAAACATCGATTTACAGTTCGTGTTGGGTAGGTTCCGTCGGAGTAAGCTTGCAAGACTTCAAGAAACGTTAAGTTACTCGGCTAGATGCTAGTTGGGAAACCCCTCCAATGCTTTAAGTTCTCAACGGCAGATAGGAGACAGAAAATGAAAGATTTGTTGCGAGAATGCGTGCGTAGCTATAGTTGGAGTTTGGTCCCTTTACAAAATCCTCTTGTTTTAGCATCTAAAATACCTCGTCCCTATTATCATGAACGGAATTGTGTTTCGACCGTAGAGGGTCATAGCCTTCCTATTTCTGCTATAATCTTTAGTATATTACATACTATATAATATATATATATATAACATAAATACAATACGATGACCCTTTATACTCTAATGTCTGTTCTCAATTTCTGCTATGGCCCCCCCAATATAAAATTTTGGTTCCGTCCCTGCCCATCATGGTCTATTGAAATCTCTAAATTTTTTAGATTTTCATTCCTTGTTGGGTTAGATTTGCTAATCTGATTAGTTTTCTTGTTTGATCTGTTGACTTTATCTCTCCTTTTCACTGGCCTTTAAACATCTTCTAGAACATTAGTATGATTAACGAGTACTTTAAGGGCACTAATAGTAAAATTAAAAGCTATTGGACATTTTTTATAACACAGTATGCAGAATGCACTTGTTAAGGAGGATATTTAAGAAAAATCAAACTAATAAGGACAAACAGATAAACAGACACCATATGGCCATTGTTTAATTTATCTTTTCTCGTATCCATATTTTCTAGGCAGCCAAACAGAATCTGTTTTCCTTTTTCAACTTTAGCCAAACAGAATCTCAGTTGTACAAAATATGGATAGTATCGATTAGAGAAATGCTACAATATGCATCATATACCATTTGTATTTATTGTATGTTTGAAATTGTACCATATCACCATTTTTTACCAGTCAAACCGGTTATTTTTGTAGGTCAACTAGATTAAAATATAATTTAACCATAAATTCTTATAAAAATAATTTTTGATTTATAACTTAGCCGCAAATTTTCATAAAACGTTTATGATTATATCCATAAGAATTTATAAACGAACCATAAAAATTCATAAAATTTATCAAACATACCAATATAATTCATGACTAATCAATTCATAACAGTCATAACAAAGCCAATACGATTCATAAAAATAAGTTTAACCTACTATTCAAGTTACTATTATTAGCTATTAATTTATTTTAAATTTTAAAATTTAAATTTCTCATCTAATAGATATTAAATCCGTCAACCAATACGATTTGTAATTTGTGAAATATAAAATGAGAAAACCTCACGTGGGGTAGTCCGTGACAGCCGCAAGAGAATATAATTGTCATGATCTGAATCATAAGGCTGTAATTTGAATCATTCATTTTTATTTTTTAGCTTGTGAGTATATGTTAACAAAAAAGAAAAAATTAATTTCATCTGATAATCTTAATTGCATGATTTCCTTCTATAATTTTCAAGTAAGTTGTGCGATATAATTTCAAATTTATATTTGTTTTAAAAATAAAATAAAATTATGTGGCTAAAATTGATACAGTGTTCTATATTGTGGTGGACTTGAAATACAGAGATGTTCAACTCTTAATGAAACACGTGCACCACTCATGATCCAAAATGTGAGAAAAATAATGCCAAGTTTGGTCTAGTTTTTATTTTAGATCTTTTAATTTTTAGTAAAGATTTTTAATTATTTGATCAAATTTATATTTTTTTCGTTTCTCTTGATGATAGGAGTAAGAAAATATAAAATTTTTATCTAATTTCGAAAAAAAAATTGCTAGAGACAAAAGACATTATTTTTACTCGATAAATTAGCTAGTCTTTTTGTCTTTTGTGATTTTTTTTTCAAATTTGAACTGATTTTTTAAAGTTTTCAGATCCCTCTTGTCAAAAAGAATCGAAAAAGTATAAAATTTTGATCAAACGATAAAAAAAATTCACTAAACACAAAAACCAAAACAACTAAAATATATATATTTTAAAAAAAACTAGTAAGCCAAACTGAGGCCCCATCAACAAGAAGAACTGAAAAAATATAAATTTTTAATCAAACAATGAAAAAAATTTATCAGGCACAGCAAATCAAACAACTAAAATATATATAAAAAAGTTATGCCCAGTTTGTACCCATAAAAAAATTAAGTGAAAGGACAATTTGTTTTGATTTCTTGATTTTCAAATTATCAAACTGTTGCAAGTCGGTGGACATGCACTGAAAAGTATAATGTTGGTTTTCCAACCACGAAAAAAATACTTCTGTTTA
>BRYE01000008.1:20699261-20704261 GCA_030159115.1 Actinidia arguta var. hypoleuca
TATTATTTTTAGTTAGAATTTTTCAAGATTGGATCTGGATTAAGGATTTAATAGATGAAAGAGAAAAATGAAAGGATTCAACCGTTTAGATTTGATATTTTTTTTCTTTACTTTTCTTGGCCTTCCACAAATACTTTCCTAAATCCGTGATACAAATCCAGTCTAAATAAACTTTGGCCTAGTTTGGGATTATTTGATCTTAGGCTTATTTTTAGCCTTTTAGATATTGCATTTCTTTTTTAAGAAAATGAGCCCATGTCCTTTAAGCAATGGTTATTCGATAAAAATAACAAAAATGACATTGTTTTAAAGAAAAATGAGGTGAAAGAACACATTTAGTGAGAGCAAAATAGTAAATATGAACAAAAGGAAAAAAAATAAAAAAATATAGCTTCTACGTACTATGCTGTTATTCCAGATGGAATTGAATTATTTATTAAAATATGAATTTATTATTATTATTATTATTATTTATTCAAATAAATAATAATAATAATAATAATTTACATTAATCAGATACCATAATGAAAGGGCAATATTGTTATGTCTAAGACCCAAGTTGTGTTTGTGAGCTAATTTAGCTGTTTTTATTCTTGAGTTTTTTATCTTTGTTTTTTAATTAAATATATTATACTATTTTGATTTTTATTGATAAAGTAAATATAAAAATATAAAAAAATAATTTACTCAAAAACAAAATTCACTTAAACAAATTATTATTTACTCGAGAAATAAGCTCTTCACTTTTTTTTGTTTGTTTTTAGTCGAATGTTTTTCAAATTTGATCAGAATTCTTCTATTCCGAGATTCATCTCACGAAGAAAAACTAAAAAAAATACAAAATTTAATCAAACAATAAAATAAAATCACCTGAAAAAACAACTCAAAAACCGAAATCCAATGTGAGCCTAACTGTGTTCAATTTGTATTCGGTGAAGGGGCGGATGCAGCGTAGGCCCAGGGTGATTAGCTGTCCCCTCAAGTTTGAAATAATTTTTTTTTTACTTATAGTTTTAGATTTTTTTTTAAATTTGCCTCCTTTAAAAATTATAAATGCTCTTCTAATTTTTTTTTTTAATAGTTGTCTCCTAAATATTTTTTTTATTCCGCCACTGATTAAATGTAATTAATTCAAAAAGGTTTGAGAAGGAGAGAGAGAGAGCGCTCCAAATTTGACTTGTGGTTTGGGTCCAGTTCACACATGTTGCCACTTCTCAGTTCTCACTTCCTAATCACCTCCCCATTTTCATTTCTATATTACTACAGGGTCGTCTGGCTGCCGAATAACATTAGGGGTTAATTTTTAAAAGGGAATAATTTTTAGAAGAGATAAATTTTAACTTTGTTTGGATACATTTTAGAATTGGAGGATAAAAGTGGGGGATAAGAAAAAAATATATATATAAAGAAACAAAATATAAAATATCTAGATATTAAAAATATATATATACATATATAAATATCTAATATAAAGATATTCATACATAATCTATCTATATTATGTATGAATATCTATATATTAGAGATATTCATACATAATATATCTATATTATGTATGAATATATTTATATTAAATATTTATATATGTATATATATATATATATTTTTTTAATATCTAGATATTTTATATTTTGTTTATATATATATATTTTCTTTCTTATCCCCCATCCTTATTCTCCCCGATAATTTTTAGTTAGAGTGAGGGTCATCCATAAATTATCCGCCTCTATCCGCCTACTGGGGGAAAAGTTATCCGAGGGAAAAAGTTATCCGGGAGGCATTTTGCCATCCAAACGCTAGATAAGGGGAGAAAGAAGGGGGGAAAAAATTATTTATTGGCCTTATCCGCCAGCCAAATAACCTCTAAGATAAGCGTCGACAAACTTATTTTTTTAATGAATTGCATAACAATAGGGTATAATGGAAAACTGGCTTATCTCGTAATCACAGTCAGAGACGTGTTTGGTTTAGTTTTTGTTTGCATTTTTTTACATAATTTTTTTATAGTTTTTTTTATGTGTTTAGGATGAGCATATGCGAATTTTTTTGGGGTCCTTTCTTGTCTCATTCTACCTAAGAAACCAAAAGTGATTTTTTTCTTTTAGTTTTTTGCTTACGCCAAACAGGACTTTAGTGATGGAATTTGAAACTAATATATATTGTTCAAGAACTTGTTAAAAAAAGTCATAATATATATGTTTCTTAGTCAGCCTTTCACTTTACGAAAAATATCCACGAACATAACATTTATTTACATCAATACATTTGCCACATTATTCTTGTGATGCTTTTGATATTTATTTATTTTTAGAAAGGATCCAAATATTCAAAACTCTAGCTTTGCCCTTGCTCTACCCTGCTTGGACCTTAGCTCTCTTTCACAATTTGCTTAGATTTTATGTAAATCACACTTTTTTCCCATAAGTTTCACTTTGTGCTCTTTACGTCTAATTGTGTGTCGGCTAACCTCTTACATTTTAGACCCAGTGCTAATGTGGCATTTCTCATCAATTTCGGACCACATAGTTTCTTTCTATCTCTTAGTTGAACATTGCACTAACACTTGACATAAAGTGTAAGGAGTTAACTGATATAATTAAAAATAAATGATGCAAAAACAGATTTTAGTGAAAATGTAAGGGTGCAGTGTAATTTACCATTAGATTGGGTTAATAAATAAATTAAATAATGAAGAAACATCATAGTACAAACCCTAGTTATCCAAATGAATCCTTGGAAGACAAAATGGGGCAGGGCTTGTCTACCTTGTCTTTTGTCAAAGTGCGTATAGCATATCAAAGGGCAATCATCACTGAAATTTGCACTCTATTAGTTCCCATTGAAGGAGAACTTTATGCCAAATTAGAAGCATATATGCACCAACAAATGTGCTTATCTAATACCAAAATAGGAAAGTGCTTTTGGATAAGTAGAATAATTTTATTTTTGGAAATAATATTCTTACAAAAAATTCACACATAAAATACTACCAGAATATTCTTATAGGAGTAATTAAAAGTATATTGATATACAAATAAAAAATCTATATAAATTAAATTTTTATACAGAATAATGTGGCATAATATATAAATTTTAAAGCTAGAATTTACAATTTCAAGTGGGGATGACCAATTGGGCTAGAGCCTGAGGTCAAATCTCAAATCTCAATATTGTATAATGATTTTTTTAAAATTATTTTTGAGAACAAAAATTCATTATTTTCATAAATTACTCATTTTTTACCGAAAATAATTTTTGAGAATTGAAGACATCGTTTTAATATATTTCTAAAAAATGCATTATTATTTAAGAAAAATCCTCAAAAAGTAAGTTTTGAATGTCATCAAACAAATAAATTAATTGGTCAGTGATTTTCGGACTCTTTTTTTTTTATTTGCACTTATTTTTTTATATTTATTGGGGTAAATTTATCCAATATTCACTTTTACTCAAATATTTTTTCTACATAGAAGAATATTTGGGTAAATTCACTTTAATAAATATAAAAAAATAAGTGTAATTAAAAAAAAGAAGAGCATAAAAATCACGAGCCAATAATTTTTTTAAAAAAATTATTCTGAAAACTAAACAGATTCTGAAAACTAAATCAAATAAAGAAAGATCGAAAAGAAAAATATTCCTCTCTCTCTCTCTCTCTCTCTCTCTCTCTCTCTCCCGTTAACTACGAATTACAAAATACATCTCTAGTGAGAACATCAGCAAAAGCGAGTGTTGAGATGATAAGTCGGTGGATAAAATCACTCATAAAGTTGAAAAGATGGTTGAAGTTGTAACATATGCTAATTAGCCATAGTCATAGATTTGAACCTTTTTTGCTTTTTAGATACGGCGTATCTATATCTATATCATTACAAAACATATCATAGATTTTTGATTTCTCTTTAAAGTGTAAAAATATAATTTCATCTATCTAATTCAGTAAAAAAAAATATTAAAAATAAAAAAATTATTTTTACTCGACAAATTTGTTAAAATATTTTGTCTTTAGTAGATATTTTTTCAAATTTGAATAATTTTTTTATATTTTTAGATTCCTATCGTCAAGAGAAAATTAAAAAAATATAAAATTTTAATAAAATATTTAAAAAGTTCATTAAATAGAAAAAAACTAAAAAACTAAAATATCTAAAAAAAATCTCAAGAAAAAATCTCAAGAACAGATAGGCTTTACTCTTTTATTTATTTATTTTTTCAAAAAAACCATGACACCCTTATTTTTTTCTTTCTGCCACCGCTACTACAATTAATGGTTTTAACAAAAGTTATATAGAACCTGAATGGAACATCCTTATATATATATATATATATATATATATATATATATATATATATATATATATATATATATATATATATATTGCGGATTCATATTCATATGGTGATTAAAATTATATACGCATGCATGCAGTGTAAACATGAAGTTTACGCACGTCCAATCACTAATTGACACATCATAAATTCGTTAAAAAGATTTAAAAAATTATTCAAACTAAGTTGACGTCTAGTTTTCAGATAAAATCAATTTCTATAGATATTTTTTGGGTGAAATGCACTGATAATCCCTGAAGTTTCATGTTAATACACAAAGTATCCTTAATATTTAAAAAATTACAATAACCTCTCCTGCGGTTTGCATTTAATACAGATGCCCCATGGCATTTGAAAAATTACATGGACTACTCCTGATGTTCAAGGTTAATACACAAAGTACTTCTGGGATGGTCAGTGTATTTCAGGGGTGCTTTGTGTATTAACTCAAAATTTCAGGAATTGGCAGTGTGTTTTAAAAAAAATCTGTTACAAGTTTTAAACCTCAGAAGGGGTCATTATAATTTCTTAAATATTAGGGGTGCTTTGTATATTAAAGGTAAACTTCAGGGGAGGTCATTGTATTTTACCCAAATTTTTTTTGTTTTAGTACTTTTTTTTTAAATTTTTTTCATTTCATCATAAAGGTAAAATAATATTTAAATAATTTA
>BRYE01000008.1:20724261-20726761 GCA_030159115.1 Actinidia arguta var. hypoleuca
TCTCACTTGCAACCCATGCGGGCAGTGGTGGTTCAAATCCGAAAGACACGTGGCAGACTTACAGTCCCCCTGACCCATCGGAGGGGACTACAGAAACGTGGATGTTTAATCCGTCTACGAGGCTAATGTCATAGAAGTCAAGGGGGCTGTTGAGGGTGAACTCGGCTAGGGTAGCTGGCGGTTTACCACCGGAACTAGCACATGCCACCATGCCACCACCGCAGTTGCCCGTGATACAGTAGCCTTTGCCGGATTGGTCAAAGGAGAATTCAGTTCAACCCCAGAAGCAGCCTGACCACCCTGTTGGGGTATTGACATTGATGGTTTGGCTTGGATTTAGCTCAAGTCCACCATTCATTAGCTGGGGTTTTCCGGGCCGGCTTGGATCCCAGTCCAGATTGTTGACTTACGTCTGTTTTGCAGCATAAAAACCTAAGTCATATAATGCGGGAGCGTGAGAACGTCAATTATTAAAATAGTACGAGAGTGAGAGTGTCTTTAGAGCACCGAAATAAATAATATATTAAATTTATATATGTATATTTATTGATAAATAAATTACAAAAACTGAATATTGTTAGCCATTTTAATAAATATATATAATATATAGGCAAAAAATATATATTAATGGCTAAAAAACTAGATGATATTTTATCCAAAACAATAAAAGTTGACATAAAAACAATAAAAACTAGATGACATTTACTATTTGTTTTTTCTAAAAATATCATTTATTTATAAATTATTTTATTTTTATTTTTTATTAATAAGTATTTTTTTTATCAAAGACAACTAAAAAAAGTTCTTATTGATAAAAAAATAGAATAATTTATAAATAAATGGTATTTTCAAAAAGCACTCCAATTTGGAATAAGTTATTAAATGCCAAAATTTGTTAACACAATAATGCTATTATTTATTAAATAGTAAAAGATTTTTTAGAATAATTTTCACAATCCTATTTCCTCCAAAATGCTCTAATTTTTATTTGTATATTATATGTACAGAAATTTGGAGATACTGAATAACTACATACTCGCATGAGAAGTGAGCATCTTTATCATAATTGTATGTAAAAATTACAAAACGGCCATTGCATTTAACAAAAAAAGTGCATGGTAAGTTATTAAATAAAATAATAAAAAAAAAGAATCGACCTACTAGTTAAGGAGCTCTCCTTATCCTTACGAAATCCAACATTCATTTTCTATTCCCTCTTACTACTGATTGTCAAAAAAATATTAAATGTAAGGACAATTTTTTAACTTCGTATAATAATAAATAAATAAATAAACTTTTGAAGAAAAAAGATTGTAGATATCATTTTTGTTAAAAATAATTTACAAATAGAAGTACGTGGCATGCATGTATGGATAGTATCATGTGCTACGTGTACATATACATATACATGCATCATGACATAAAAATGATAGCACATGACCAAAATTCGTTCTCCTCCTAAAATTCGCGAATTACCCAATTTAAATTCGTGAATTATCAAATTTAAATTCGCACTCTTTAATTTAAAATTTGAGCTCTCAAAAATTAAAATTCGCGAATTTTACATGATTTTTATCAAAATTTGTTAATTCACGATTTGAGAGCGAGAGTAGGACCCTCGGTAGGAGAATTACGTGAGTAAGGTAAAAACTGCCACATCGGCACCTAAAAAACCACATAATGCAACATTAGTAAGTACATCTAAATCTTCAAAACATAGGAAAAAAAGAAGAAGAAAGACTAACAAAATTAGAAATGAAACGGTGATTGAAGTTGCTCTAACTAAATGTGTATACCTATGAAATAGAAGAAGAAGGGAAGTGAAAGATTCTCTTAAAACTCAAGTAGATGTGGGATATTTCTGATATCACTTGTCAGGTTAAATTCATCTTTCTTTTTAAAATTCAGTTATTAAGGAGAGGGGAACATAAGTCTTATAGACAACACAAAAGAGTTATAATTAGGTGATGTGAGACATTTCATCAGCAGTTTAATAAGTTTGGAAATGTGAGTCTTCAACAATGGAGGAAGGGGAGTTATATAAAAGGAAGGTTTCAATTGCACACCCTTTTCATGGGGTGGAAGTTGAAGCAATAAAAGAGGGACTGAGTTTGCCAAAGCTGTCCTTACCTCAAAAAACCTTAAATATTGGTCTAGTTTTTTTTGTATTTAGTGAATTTTTTTCACATTTTATTAATATTTTATACTTTTCATTTGACGGCTTTTGATTTAGTATATTTTTTGAATTTTCAAAAGCAAGGGAATTTTTTTTTTGAATTTCCATACTGTAAGGTTGGAGGGGACTCAAGTAAGCTTGCTTAGAGCATGAAAATCCATTAGGAAAATGTGCCTTTTTTAGTTTTGTTTTTACCAAAGAATCATAACAAAAAAGAAAAACTCAACCCGAGGTCTCTTAGGTTGTATTTGGATTAAAGTTTTAGGGAGGGATGTGTGGAAAAAAAAAAAAGATTTATGAATCATTGGATCTATTAATTTTTTT
>BRYE01000008.1:20784261-20796761 GCA_030159115.1 Actinidia arguta var. hypoleuca
AACACATGTTTCTCCTTTTTAAAGAATCATTTTTTAAACTTTTTTTTTTTAACAATGTTTCTACTCGTCCTCCATTTTACAGAAGAGCAATGCTAGGTACACAGCTCCAACTATTTGTGAGAGAGAATGTAGTTGAAATTGTGTACCTAGCATTTTTATTTAGAGAAATATTATTTTATTTGTCTTGTTTAATTTAATTTAGCTCTTTTACAAGTTGATTTAATAATGAAGGAAATATAATATTAAAGAGAGTTTTTTCTATGTTTGCTAACATTTTCAATTGCTTCTCTTTCTACACTTTTACTCTATTTTGGGGACTAAAACTATTTTTTTTTTAATTCCAATAGACACTTTAAGAGCATCACCAATGGCCTCCCAATTTTTCCCCCATATTCTAGCCAAAAAATATATTTTGTCTAGCCCTTTTTTATTCACCTCCTCCAACCATCTAACTAAAAAAAAAATCTAAATATGAGTGAATAGTATCAATTAGTAGGGGGGAAAAGGCCTAGGAATAAACAGTGTCCTCCCAAGTGTGGGAAGGCATTGTAGCGAGAATTAGGATAAGGAGTAATTTAAGGGAACTGCTTGCGAGGAGTTTTTGATATTTCACTCCCTAATCTGTTTAAAAGGAGGAATTTTGGAGGCTGTCGGTGATGCTCTAAGTCACTCCTAAAAATAGAGAGTGATACGGTGACTATCTAGATGTAGTCATTATTCAATTTCCCTAAACTTATATATTCTCACGACACAATATTTTTAAGAAAATGAAATAATTTTTTTAAAGAAATACAAAAAGTGCTTTTTAATGTAATAGAGAAAAAATCAAATAATATTGGAGGTGTTTTTATAATGAAAAAGTTTTGTAAAGTGAGTGTTGGGGATGAATGAAGTTGGAGTAGAACTCCCTAAATTGTCCACAGAGTAAGAAACGGAAGGTGCTGTAGAGTGTAGACCAGTAGAAATTTCAAGTAAAGGGCTGGATCATAACTTAGGATAAATGATATTTCACTTCCTAAATTATTACTCAATTCTAACATTGGCTTTTTTACTTTTAAAGTTTTTCAATTATCAGTCTCTTAACTACGGTATTTTAGTCAATATGGGCTAATGAGTACCTGAACTCCAAGTTCTAATTGGAAATGGCAACATGTATGGAATTTTAGATGTGTGAAATTTTAATTTTTCTAGTTTTGTTCCCATCGACAGGCGACTTTCTAGCTACTCACTTCCTTTTCGTTTAAAAAGCGGAAAAAAGGAAGGACAATTAACCAAGAGGCCACACTGACAAAAAATTCCAAACTTAAAAGAGAAAATTTAAAAAAATCTAAAGATTAAGGGCCAAATCAAGAATTAGATAATGTTTTGGTAACTACTACTAAAATTTTCACACTTGGTTACTTGGTAGATTCTCTCTTGCATGAATCAGCATGAAGTCCTGTTACCATATTGTACAAAATATTTTCTATGTAGATTTACATGTCCGTGCACACCACCTGATGCAGCGACTACGAACAAGAAATTGAAAACCAAACTCTAGCCGTTGATTTCGAAGAAAATCAGTTCGGATTTCGTTGATTCGCGAGAATACCGAATGATTAGAAAACGGCGCAAAACTGCACACGAATTTTATTAATCTCCAAAAAAATACTGAAAATAGCACGAATAAGAGTATAAATAAGCAGCCATCCGAAATCCTAAGGCCCGGTACAAACCGGGTTAAAAGAAATACTTAACAAAATCCTAAAAAAACAAGCCAAAAAATAGGTCCAAAATACTAAACGGCCAAAACTCATACTTAGAGGCGTTTTTTCGCGTTTTTCTGGGCCGAAAAATAATTACATAATTTTTTAGGGTCTTCGTCTCGTCGAGAGCTTTCCGACAATATATTATAATAGAAAAACAGAGTTACGCAGCAAAAATTACGACCGATTAAAGTCTACCAACTACGCGAGCATAACGACGACCTCGGGTCTCTAAGTAGTCTTCAGCTTTGCTATCTGCATCACCACCTCTCTTTCATTGTTGGTGTTTCTAAATTCATTCCATATGTAGATATAATATGCCTTGGTTGGCTCTTAATCATGCCACATGTCACCTCTTGATTAGTCATTCCTTGCAAAAATACATATCTAAATGTGTACTATTAATAAATGAAGACATTGTTTAAGCTCCTAAAATAAATTATCCTTTAGAGACGCGATTCAAAGAAGCACCATAACTCACAGGATTTGAATTTTACCATTATGACGGACATTTTCTTTTCTTACGTACTCTGGCCAGCCTCATCCTCTTATTACGTAAAATTTCAATTATTACGAGATGTTTCTTAATATCTCAAAGTTCGAGTGAGAAATAAAGAGCTCTCTCATCAAAGTACAACATATTCAAAATTTGGGGCATTCGTCACCAAACCATCAAGAATCTGATCCGCTGTCGTGTACTCAAAATCAGGATATAGTTTTTTTTCTTTCTTGGATACAGCTTTTCTAGAGTCCAAATGTATGGTTTAATCATTTTGGGCATTTTGATAATTCAAATCGTTCATATTACAGACTCAATCGTTAAGATCAATATTTTAAAAAATTACTTTAATTGTATACAAATCAATATCCGTTCAGTGTTATTTTGTAAATTAATAAATGAGTGTGACACACGTGATTGTATCAATTTATCTTTATAAAAATTGACTATTGATTTGTAGTCAATCAAAGTGATTTTTTACAGTATTAAAATTCTGAATGAGATCTACAATATGAACAGTTAGGATCGTCAAAATGGAGCCCCAAATGCTTGGACTGCACAGTGCAGTCTAAGATTTGGACTTCAAAGAAGTTGTCTCCTTTTTGCTTGAGTTTTGTTAAGTACAATGCACTTTTTACAATTGGACAGTGCATACTTACATGTGGTACGACTCTCATTTTTTTGAATCCCATCACATGTGAATATGCATTGCACAAAATGTATTGTCTCTTTTTTTTTCTCAGACAAAAGCTCCTAGTTGAATCATACAGTTTTCTACAAATATTATGAATATTTTTCTACAATAAAAGTCTGTTATTTTGCACAAAAAGAAAAAACAGTGAACAACAAATTCTTACTCTCGGAGAGCTTCACAATCTCTTCGTCTGGAATACATATCTTCTTATAATTGCGACCTGTCTTCTTCTCCATCATCGCAACCAGATCTAACTGAGACGCGATGTTTCTTGAGGGCCGGCAGAAGACAGTGCGATTGTATGTTCTTGGGTCATTTGCAACTTTTATTGCGTAGATGGCAATGTCTTGTTCGTGAGTAAAAACAACTAGTAATAGAGGTCACAAAATTTAAGTAAAGATAAGGCAATGAAAAGGTATTCTGCTACTTCTGCAAAACTGATCTCGAAAACTGTAACCAACCAGAGAGTTTGTTTTGCCTACCCTTGGCTTCACCCTTGCCATAGATGGTAAGCTCCTGAGATTGGTCGTGTTGACGGAACAACAAATTCAAAAAGTATTCACCAAAAGCAGTTGATGAAAGAAATGTGTGAGGGATCCCACTTGCTACTGAAGCAATTCTAATCTTCCTCCTTTGATCAAGGTAAGCTTGAAATGGGGGTCTTCAACACCAAACTCTGATGGGATGAATCTCTGATAACATATATCATAGTGAAAAACTTAATCACTTAAGCTTTAAGATAATTAGGAGCATGAATTTGTAAGGCAAAAAATTAAGTGAAGGGAAGCTACATTTATTTAATTTTTTGGTTGGATTATGAAAATGAAAGGAAAATAAGATGAAGTATTTTTTTTTTGTTTAAAAAAACATTTTTTTTAATGAGTAATGAGTATAGCACTCTTCTTCAAACAAGTAGCCTAATCGTAACATTATATAAATAGAATTTCGTACAAACATATAGAGAGACCAGAGACGTCCCGCAACTAGAATAAGGTACATACCAAATAATATTTCTATAGTAAGCCAACTTGAACGATGTCTACAAACTCAAATCCTAATTTGGCTTGGCTTTTTTGAGCTATTTTAATGGCTTTTATTGGGGGGTTTCGTCTTTAGTGAATTTTTTTCACTGTTTAATTAAAATTTTATATTTTTTTAGCTCCTTTTGACAAGAGTAATCTAAAAAAGTAAACACAAAAAAAAAGTTAGCCCAAACTGGGCCTAAAATAGAGTTTGTTGAAAATGAGCTGAATAGTCTCAGCTATATTTATGTAGAGAGGGTACCTTTACGTTGCCTGCAACCTTCGTGGCATCTATGATTTTAAGTTGTTCCATAAGGTGAGTAGCCCCAAGCGCAGAGATGACTATATCAATTTGTTGAATGATTGAAACAAGCTTCTCATGCTCGCTCAATTCTCCCTGCAAAACACACACACACACACACACACACACACACACACATACTGTGTTGAGAATTTGCAGAACTTTTAACACAGAATCTAGAGCATATATAATAATAGATCATACGCAAAATAAATAAATAAATAAAACAAAAATAAAAAATATTCACACCAGATTTATGGAAGTTAATCTACTGTGGGATTGTGGGATATGTTCACGATTGCTGTAGCTATTTTTCTTTTTACGAACGACTCAAATTCAGGCATCACATTTGGTAAGAGCATCAATCACTAGGCCAACTATTAGTCTTTTAATGGTCTATTTTTCTATGTGAATGAATAATACTAAATAAATAGCCAAAATACCATAATATAATTGGATTACAAACTAAATTTTGTGTTTCACAGTATTATTATCAGGTTCTACGTCATTCTATTATTAAAAGGGGACACCTCATTTAGTGTAGACATAATTTTGAAACATGCTCACATTTGTTTTATGCCAAAAATGTCCTCCATAAAATTTAGTTTTTCAAAAGAGCAAAAACATATCCAGTATACTCTTTCCAAATCTTTTTATTCAAAAAGGGTAAAACTGAAAAATTCTTCCATGCGAGTAACCACTTCGCAACTACACTCATAATAGTTTGAGTAGATATTGCACACGCATCTCGTGTACATTCCCGATAGTGTGTGTGTATATATATATATATGTTAGAAGAATCCATAAGCCTAATTCAACTCTGAAAACCGGTTTGTAAGGTGAGGGTTGTCCAAAAACTTATAAGAAAGTACAAGCCTTCGTATCCAGGCAATGTGGGACTTCACTCACAATATATATGCATGCAAACTTAAGAACAAGAGATTAATATATACTTGGACGATTTTGACACCCATAGATTTGAACTCCTTGTGCAGCACAAGCTTGGAGGGGTGAGTATCGGGGGTGATTGGCCTCCCATAGAGATAAGTTGGATATCCCAACATAATGCTTGCCCTCACCATGTACTTCCCAAGATACCCAGTTCCTCCAAATACAACAATCTTGCTCATCTCTCTCTCTCTCTCTCTCTCTCTCTCTCTCTTGCGGGGAGTGTGAATTTCTACACGGACATGATGTTTCTCAGATGTGACTTTATAATGGGTGGATTCATAATTTCAATTTTAGTAGGAAAATATATGCGCACGCACGCGCACATATCAAAAAAAAAAACTAATTAAAAGCACATACTATCAATTTAAACCGTCACATAAAAAATACTGAGAAAGCGGAAAGTACAAAATCAATTAAAAAATTAAATAATATCACCATAACTACTATTTAATTAGACACTATAATTAAATAATTGAGTAAAGAAAGTGTAAAATTTTAGCTCATTTTCTTGTTTGAATTTGTATTTTTAAAAACAATACGTTGTGTGTCTCAATCAACTTACGTTGGGCATTTGAAGTTATGTTCCAAACTTCCACGCATCTTTATCATGTCAAAAGCATTTTTGATAGCATGATGTATAATTTGTTTTCGTTTTTAGGCTCTTGTCACATACAATGACGTGAACCCTGTTATTTGGGGCACGACATTCTATAATTTTGGAAAAGCTTAAAAAAGCCACCACCCAAATAGACCGAAATAGTTGCCGTGGACAAGCTTCTAAGGAACCCATGATAAATGTACCAACCTTAGTCGGTCAATTCGTTGTACATGTATAGAGGTGCAAATTGGGCCAAATCGGATTGACCTCCGCCCGATTTGGTCATGGCCTGGGCAAGCTTAATCGTAAAACCAGCTAATTGATGGGCAGGTTGGGATCGGCTCAAATTTTTTTTAGGTTTTTCAAACCTTTTGATTGACAAGGTGTTAACAAGTGACAGAGCAAGTTGGGTTTCAAGCTCAAATGGGCCAGCTACTCAAACGGGCCGGGCTTCGTTGGGGTGTCCAGTCCGGATTTAGTTGATGTCGAATTGCAGCCCGGACATTTTTTCACCTCTATGTAACATATATATCTACCTAGAACTTAAGAGGAAGATGGCAGTGATGTATATGTCCCAAGAGTCATTTGAGATGCTTTCCACCAAGGGGGTGACAATGCCAGGATGCAATCTTCTTTTAGGTAGTATTTGAATCCGGTTGGAGTTGACGATAGAAAAATAAAAATAAAAAAGTAGATGATTCGATAGTACTGAACAGTTGAATCGTTTATATTTTTTATTTTTATTTTTTTTCAAATTCAAAATTCAAATAGAGCTCAATGACATGACAATAGTTTATTGGCTATTATATACTTGTCTCTTCTGTTTCTTCTAGACTTTCTCTGTTCAACTTGCTTCAATTGTTATCACCACCACAACACAAAAGAAGTGGCAACGGCAAGCCTCTCTTATAAATCTCCAGTCATTCCCTTTATCCTCCTCTACCAGCCAGGCACCATATAAAACCCAGTCTTCTCTCTTTAGCCTCTACGCTCTCTCACTGGAAAACAGCCACCACCCGCCCATTCTGAAACCCATTCAGTTCCCACCTCATACTGTACTAAATTAACCCATCTCTCTCTGCAATTTATACTTACATTAGAAATTAATTATCAATAGATAGAGTAGCATTTAGATTAAACAGGTGGCTTAGGTAACGATGTGAAATAAAATCTAATACTCCACGCACATGCAGCCCAGATGCACGTGGATGTGATGAAGAGCTAAATGAGATGATTGGCCAGTAGAGTCGACTCAGGCAAATACTTGATCATTTGAGAACTACTCAAGACCTAACTATGATACTCTATTAGAAAATGATTAAGACTATCAACCTAAAATCAATTAACACTAGGTGCAGTAGTCTTTAAATTAAATATGCTAAGTTTGGATGACTTATATGAGAAATATGGGATAAAGTCTAACAATATATATAAAAGATATATCTTGATTCTGAATATTAGTATATATACCACTAGAATCAACTTTAGTGATAGGCATAATTAAAGATAAGAAAGGAGTACCTAATATGATCTCCTGATTTAACAAATCTTTTAATAAAAGAAAAGATGTAGGTAAACATATACCTTGATTGCAAATCTGAACATTATTTAATTTATATTTAATATTCATTCTCTTTCCACTAGCATTGGAAAGATTCTGTGTTGTTTTCTCAAAATATTGAGTAGGAACTAAACCTTCCTGAATGCAGTTCATATATGCACCACTGTCTACTAATGCTATAGCACCTTCAATAACATATTCATTATGAATCACCAGATCAATTTTAATAAACCATTTCTGATAAGGAATATGATTTATAACAAGAACATTATTAATAGTTTCATTGAAAGGTTCCTCATATGAAGTCCCTTCATCAACCTATTTTTTTTTTATTTTTTTTTATTATTTTTTTTTTTAATCATACTAATATGACCTTGTAGATTTACAGTATTAATTAATCTTCATTCTTTCTTTCAGGATGAAATAAATGGATTATTTATGAATCAACAGATTCCTAAAATTAATCATAAGCAGTTCCGGTCTTTCTTATGAGCTTAAACGGATAGCTTAAATGGACCTCAACAGCCTTCAACGCCATCCTCGGCAAACACGGCATAAGGGTCACCCCAGCTATCACCCAGCTCACCATAAGACTATCTGACATACTTACTGATTAATTTTAACTGTAATAATCCTTCTCAAACTTCTAAAAGATTGAAGAATATAATACTGTGAAACCATCACAGGGGATCACATATGTATGAATTGATTTCATCTTATGTACATAAATTTAAACACAATTTAAAAACATAAGTAAATAAACTCAGAGATGTACCTGTTATGGCTAACAGAAGGCGTTAGCCGACTATCATTGCGGATCCTACAATGGCTCTGATACCAATTTGACAGAGAGGAAGTATCTTCTTTCCTCACAAAATCCACTTTAAATCCTTTTGATTTACTTAAGAATCAGATTAAATCAGACCATCCAGATATTTCTGAGTACGATTTAATGAAGAAGTGTATGTTCTTCTTCAAAGATCAATTTGCCCAGAACTTCATAAAAGAAGACTCATCTATGGGATCAGCTGGTAAAGATGAGGATATTGATTCAGACAAAGATATTCTTGCAGGGGAATCTCAAGACCCTGATGATGAAGATTTCAATGAAGATGATGCTGAGTATGCAGAATTATCCAGATTCTGGAACTCAGTTAATGAAGATAGAAGGCGTAGATCACGCGCCAAATCATAATTATATTTGTATAAAGTTTTTTGTTTTATGTGTCGGTAGAATATTTCTACTGTTTGTCTTTTCTGTCGGCAGATTAAGACTGCTTTCTTTTTACTGTTTTCTTTATTTTACTTTTGAAAAAGAGAAATCAATCAATTGATCGATGGGGCCCAAGGAGCACCCGGGTTGATTCCTTTCTCTTCTATATAAGGGAGTCCCTCCCCATATGAGAGGGCAGAACTAGCTTGGCATCTCTCTCTCTCTCTCTCTCTCTCTCTCTTGTAATATCTTTCTTCTTCTTCTTCAATAAATTTTATTTTCTTATATTGGAGTTTCCGCTTCAAATTGGTATTGAAGAAGATTTAAAATCTAAAATTTTAAATTTAATTAATGAGAGTTCTTCAGAATCTGATTCTGAAATAGAATTATCTTCTGATGATGGAATTAATGATTTAGAAGATTATAGTTCTTCTACTAGTTCTACTAGTAATGATAATTGTAAAAACAAATGTTGTTCTTTAAAATCTTTAGAAAAGGTTAATGATCTTTCTATTAATGTTTTAACTGATGAACAAAAGAATATATTAGCTTTTGCTGATCAGTCAATATCTCCATTTACCCCCCGCAAAGAATTGCGAACTCGTTCAGCAAATAATTTGGGTAAGCCATCTACATATTTGGCTTTCCAATAAAAAGAATTAGCATCATTTCTCATCAATACTTTAGATAAGAAAACATCATTATACCATCTAAAATGTGCTAAAGATAAGCACTTTAGATTTTGCAACATATATCTTTGACTCTCATCATTATTAGAGACTGATCCCATAAAATGGAATATAATGGCATGAATCAAAGTATAAACAGCATCAGAAACCACTATAGGTTGATTATTCTGATCTACTTCAGTTTTTACCGCATTAAGAACTTCATTCTTTTGTGATTCATTTAGATAATTATCCCACCAACCTCTTAATATTCCTGTGAATCCTGATATAATCATTAGAGCACATTTTCTATCATCATTATTCCTGGCTTTACAGGCAGTCGCATAAATCATCATTTCATGAATAGTATTCATAATAAGAAAATCAGATTTACCATCAATCTCCCAACAGTAGATTTCACTACCTTGAAAGAATCTTTGATGATGCTGAGCTATCTCCTCAAATAATATGTCTGGAGGAGTAGGCCTAGGATAATAATGTCTACCAGATCCACTGACACTGGTCCTCATTCCTTTATATCCGATCTTATTACTTTGTAAATTATTAGTTTGATCTTTAAGATCTAGGAATATTTTCTCTATGTCTTCAATATGATCAATATTTTTAGGATCAAATCTCAACATATTGATTTGAAGACCCTGAAGCTTCTTTTGTAATTCTAATAAGAATTCATTATATTCTTTTTCATTTCTGTAATTAATATGATCAACCTTAATAGGTGGTTTAACACATACAGGTTCCAAGTTTTTACTAGTTGTTCCTTTTTCTATGACTTCTTCTTTTTTAAAAATAGGAGTCATTTTATCAATTTTATTTTTTACAGAAACAATATTTTCTTCAACCCTTGAAAGTTGTTTTCCTATTATTTGAACATTAACATTAGTCCAATTATTTTGTTTTATAATAGATTCAAAATTTCCCATGGGAAGTTTAAAGGCGCTAGCTTCAATAGTATAATCATTTCCTTGGGAATCCTGACCATAGTCAATAGAAAAACTAGCAGGTGGATAAACTGAAGTACAAATTTTACCCCCAGTCATCTTCCATTCTTTTTCAAATTCTGTTAATACACAGACACTATTGATATTATCATTGGAATATCCATTTTGTTCTAAAAAGTCAAAATGATATTGACCATAATGTTTCTTTATAAACCATTCAGGAAAAGGTATAACTTTTCTGATAGTTTGAAGATGTAAATAATATTCATCTTTCATTTTTTTAATAAAATCTTTATTAAAATTTTATACATTCTTAAAAAACCTTCATACTTAGGTTCACTAAGAATATCTTTACAATGATCTATTAATAAATGATGGTATGGACCATCTATATCAAATAGTGATTTGGTCATATTTGAAAATTTATTTCACTAGCAGAAGGTATATTCCGCTCTTTATAAACTCCATGTGGAATATTATTAGAAGATATTCTAATTCCTTCTACTGATATAGTTTCATCTAAATCATTTTCAGATAAATTACTAGCCGTAGATGGTCTAGCACTGGAGGAGGGAATCGAAACCTTATAAGGTATATCTAGATTATTTATAGAATAACTTCTATTTAATCTAGGTAAATTTTTCCTAAAATTAAGGAAAACTTGTCCATCAATATTTTCAACTATTGATTCAATATCCCTATGAATAATAGGTTTAGGAGGTATAGCCCTCTGAATAGTCCATCTTTCTGGGAATTCAATATCTTCCCATCTTATCAACTTATTAGTTGCAGTAAAAGATGTATTTAACATGTTTGACTCTATAAGAGTAGTATATCCTAATTGATTACCAACTTGTTTTATATTAGGGGTTAGTGTATTCATTAATTTAAAATACACTCTGTAAATAACAGCTACTGTTTCTGCTCCTGGCAAGAAATCATATCCTTTAGTTAATAATTTTAACTGAACAGATTCACAAATACGTCTATCAGTTAAAGATAAAGTTAAATTAGGATAAACATTAAAATAAACTGGACCATGACTTAGACTGGTCTCAACAGCACCCATTATGGATGGAATCCAACTAAGGCATCTAGCATCTCTTAAAGTTGCTTGTATACAGGCATTTAAACCTAATAAAGTTAATGGTTTAAAAGCTATTTGAACCAAGCCAATATGCATAAATTTATATTTTCCCCGATATCTAATAATATCATGAGGTTTAATTAAATTTATATTTTCATTATCAGGACCTACACTTAAGGTCTGTTCCATAGTTTTAACAGCCATACTGCTTTTTAGTTCAAATATACCTTTCCTGTATATAGTACTAGGTTGGACAGCAGGAATTGTCCACTTGTTTAATTGTTCTTTAATATTTTCATATTCAATAAGATCAGTATTTTTAACTGATTCATCATTATCAATATTCTGAATATCAGAAATATGCAAAGAACTAGTTACAGAAGTGGATAAATTATCGGCCATATAATTCTTATAAAATCTGTTAGCCACCAGGTTTCTCTGAGTTTTTTTTTTTTTTTTAATCATACTAATATGACCTTGTAGATTTATAGTATTAATTAATCTTCATTCTTTCTTTCAGGATGAAATAAATGGATTATTTATGAATCAACAGATTCCTAAAATTAATCATAAGCAGTTCCGGTCTTTCTTATGAGCTTAAACGGATAGCTTAAATGGACCTCAACAGCCTTCAACGCCATCCTCGACAAACACGGCATAAGGGTCACCCCAGCTATCACCCAGCTCACCATAAGACTATCTGACATACTTACTGATTAATTTTAACTGTAATAATCCTTCTCAAACTTCTAAAAGATTGAAGAATATAATACTGTGAAACCATCACAGGGGATCACATATGTATGAATTGATTTCATCTTATGTACATAAATTTAAACACAATTTAAAAACATAAGTAAATAAACTCAGAGATGTACCTGTTATGGCTAACAGAAGGCGTTAGCCGACTATCATTGCGGATCCTACAATGGCTCTGATACCAATTTGAAGCGGAAACTCCAATATAAGAAAATAAAATTTATTGAAGAAGAAGAAGAAAGATATTACAAGAGATAGAGAGAGAGAGAGAGAGAGAGATGCCAAGCTAGTTCTGCCCTCTCATATGGGGAGGGACTCCCTTATATAGAAGAGAAAGGAATCAACCCGGGTGCTCCTTGGGCCCCATCGATCAATTGATTGATTTCTCTTTTTCAAAAGTAAAATAAAGAAAACAGTAAAAAGAAAGCAGTCTTAATCTG
>BRYE01000008.1:20834261-20836761 GCA_030159115.1 Actinidia arguta var. hypoleuca
AACTTCTGATAAACCACTTCCTTTAAACTTGCTCTCCAAGCTAATTGGCTAGCACAGAAATCCCCCCGTTTCTTCCTTTTCTCTGACTATAAATAAGCCAACGTCTTAAGTCACTTCTCATATCAACAAAATTCATCACATATATTATTCTGTGCGGCTGTGCCCTTCTTTGAACTGCCACATATTTAAGTGTTGTCCAAGAGGAAAGAATTTTTTTTTTTCAAAACCATGGCTCTGTTCTCAGCTATTTTCGCCTGTTTCGTGCCATCATCATCGTCACGGGTCTCAGACGACGCGGGTAGCCAAAAAATGAAAGCGGATTCGTCGGTTAAACTTGAAAGCAAATCATCAAAATCGAGTGGAGCTCCGATCGTCATGTCATACTTCCCCATGAACTCGAATTACTCTCGCTTGTAGTAACCCAAACTACGTCCAACGATGGAATAGGGTTTACAGAGACTCTACTGCCAGTAAAAAAATTGCAACTTCAACTCTTGAATGTTTCAAGCTGAGGTTACTCAAGAAGCAAACTAGCTTGCCGATTTGTTCCATGGGTTTATTTTGTATTTTAGAGAGCAATTTGTTATTTGGGTGTATTTCATTGTAGTGACGGAAAATAAGAACGATTTATAGAGTTACTTACCTGATGTGAATCTCTGATTTTCTTGATGCTAATTTATTTTATTGTAATCAACATGCTGTAAATTAATCTGATTAATAACTATAAATTCAGAATCTTAAACTATCTTGATTTTCACGTATAATCATAAAATAAAAATAAATAATTAAGAACCGTGTATCCGAATTTATTATTACAAACCTGCATAGATTTCATAGTCGATTGGGAGAAGTTCCAATCTTTAATCTTGAACTTTAATCTCCAAAATTTTAGTTTTGGTGGAAAAATGATTTCTCTCTTGACCTTCTATTTGCTCTATCAATATCCTTAGTTGATAGAATAAATAAAATTAAATATCTTTTATAAGCAAAGAAGACCAGTTTACTTATTTAATTAGAATTCTATTTTCCATAAAAGTAAAAGTGTTTTGTGTTGAAAATCACTCATCTATTGATCAATAGCATAAAAGTTTATGGATAAATATATGAATCCTATTAAATTCATAATTACATATTTGCCAGATATATTATATGGACCAAATATATGACTAAATTAAATATTTAATCTTACACATCAAACTCTCTCTCTTATTGGACATATACCTGCTGTCTTTTTTTGGTACATATATATCTGCTGTCTTTGCCTACTTGGCCTTTTCACCAATTAACAGAGTGGACCAATTTGTTGTATTTTAACACAAATGAAAAACTGATTATTTGGAAGAATAAATTAGAAAGTTCAAAATAAGTTTTTTTTTCTTCAATTTTTCAATTTGTTTTTTTGACCTATAATTAGAAAGCAAAGTTTGAGACAAACATTGACAGCTTGTAGGCATATTTTTTTGGCCAACAATGATACACCTGGATATCATCATATAGAGTGGTCGGGGTGTATATTGGTTTGGATTGGTCTGGTCTGGTTTTAAAATCTTTAGAATTGATCAGATTCGGTCTAGCAGTTTAGTGGACCGAAACCGACCAAAATTCATATCGGATCGATTGGATCTATTCAGTTTGGACGGTTAGATTAGGATTTCAATAAACGATTAAGATCAAATATTCTTTATATATATATATATATATTAATATATATCTATTTTTTTCTAACCGAAATCAAAAATCAAAATTTTGCCAGATGTTTTTTTTTCACCCCTCTATTGAGTGGCTCCCATAATTAACAAAAAATTCAATCCAAGTTGAAGAGTCTGACATGCTTTTCTCACTATAATTGACAACAAATGGGTCAAAAAGCAGCCGCAAGAAGCTTGAAGGAAGCTGCTCTTGAGGGATTTATACTTGGTCGCCAAGCTAATTGACCAGCGCAAAGACCCCCAGTTTCTTCTCTCCTCTTACTATAAATAAACCAACACCTATCTTCAGTCAATTCTCATCCCAACAACATTCATCACATAGCCTTCACTTCAAGTTCAATGCCACTAATTTGAGTTTTATCAAAGAGAAAAAAAGCTCTAAGCCATGGCTTTCTTCTCAGCTATTTTCGCTTGTTTCGTGCAGTCATTGTCATCGTCACAGGTCTCAGACGATGCCAGCAGCCGGAAGATGAAAGTGGCTTCCTCGGTTAAACTTGAAAGCAAATCACCAAAAACATCAAGTCGAGTTCCAATTGTCGTCTCATACTTCCCCGTTAGCTCGAATCTCTCTCGCTTGTAGTAACTCAAACTACATGCAACAATTGAGTTGGGCTTACAGAGCCTCTATTGCCAGTAAAAAAAAATTCTACTGCCAGGAGCACACTTTGAAAGTTTCAAACTTTATAAATTCACTTACCTGATGCGTTAATAATACCCTGTCTCAGTTGGAATCTCTAGAGTGAATCTTTGAATTCTCTTTATGCTAATTTATTTTATTGTAATCAACAAAT
>BRYE01000008.1:20846761-20851761 GCA_030159115.1 Actinidia arguta var. hypoleuca
GATTTTAAGAGTCATGTTGCATAGCTTGTTCATCCTTAAGGACTAAAATTATCAAGGGTAAATTATCAAGGGTCAACTCCCCTATAATTATAAAAATAGCTTTGACCTTTTTTACTTTTGAAATTAATGTCAAAATTCTACCATAGAGTTAATTTTTGTGTTAAAATGACAAGATTGTCCTTTGATTTAGGTCTTTTAATTTATTTTTTTTCTCAATACACCAATTAAAATAAATTAACATTCTCTCTTTTTTTAAAAACAATTGATAACAAAGTGTATTTTATAAGTATGTTTAGATTATGAGTACTTAAAATGTAAAATATTTATAATTTTTAAAAAATAATTATTGATAATAAATTTTAATTTTTTTTAAGTACGTTTTCATTAGAAGCACTTAAAAAGTAAACAATTTAGATCATTTTTAAAAAAATATATATATTTATTGATAAAAAATAAAATATAGTTGTTTATAAATAAATGGTATGTTGAAAATAAAAGTGAATATTTATTTTAAAAAAGTTTAAAAACCCTAAATCAAATGACAAGTTTGTCATATTTGCATAAAAATTAGCTCCAATGGAGAATCTTGACATTAATTTAAAAAGTGAGGGAGGTCACTGTTATTTCTGAAACTATAGGAGAGGTAACTATATTTGTCAGAAAACTCAAGAGAGGTAAGTGAAATTTATCCAATTATCAAACATTGATAAACAAGAACATAAGAGCCAGGGTAAATTTGAATCATCTCCGACAAATTGAATTCAGGAAGGATTACAAGAATTGTTTGATACTACCATTAATAGAACAGCTTGCATATCGAAGCATTAGATCATTGAAACATACAGCACACCCAAATCACAGACTTTTACACTGAAACATACAAAAAAACAAAAAAACATGGGACCCTCCATTGCCATGCCTGAAAAATCTGGCTACTTTGCTTCGTGTTCGTGACCATCATCAGTTTGAAACTGCAAAGTTTGTTCCAGGCAGTAGCAAGTTTTTACTGCCATTCGAGGCTTTGTAAACCCAATTCAATCATTGGACGTAGTTTGGGTTACTACAAGCGAGAGAGATTCGAGTTCATGGGGAAGTATGAGACAACAATGGGAGCTCCCCGTGATTTTGAGGATTTACTTTCAAGTTTCACCGATGAAGCGACTTTCAATTTTTGGCTACCCGCATCGTCTGAGACCCGTGATGACGACGATTGCATGAAACAAGAGAAAATGGCTGAGAAGAGAGCCATGGATTTGAAATTTTTTTCTTTCCTCTTTGACAACACTCCAATTTGTGGCTGAGCAAAGAAGAAATGAAACAAGGGGGACTTGAATATTTGGTGTGAGATCTTACTGATGATGTCGATTTACTTATAGGGGTAGGAAAAGAAGAAACAGGGTTTGTGTGTTGGTCCATTAGCTTGGAGACCAAGTATAATTAAATATTCCCTGATAAAAATAAGATACAATCAAAGGATGAGATATGAAAAAATGAAGTAGAATGGGTCAAAAGCAGCCATAAGAATAATCTACAAGATCAAGGAAGCTACTAGGAAGGATCATTTATACTTGGTGGCCAAGCGAATTGAGAATAGCACAAACCCCCCCTGGTTTCTTCATTTCCTCGAACTATAAATACACCCAACACCTTTAGTCTCAGCTCTCTCATATCAACAACAACAATATTCATATCTCCCATACCTAATTGGAGTGTTGTCAAAGAGGAATAAAATCTAAATCCATGGCTCTCTTCTCAGCTGTTTTCTCTTGTTTCATGCAATCGTCGTCATCACGGGTCTCAGACGATGCGGGTGACCAAAAATTGAGAGTGGCTACGTTGGTGAAACATGAAAGCAAATCATCAAAATCACGTGGAGCTCCAATTGTGGTCTCCTATTTCCCCGTGAACTCGAATCTCTCGCGCTTGTAGTAACTCAAACTACAAGCAGCAATTGAATTAGGTAATTTTACTGAGCTTCGAATGCCAGGAAAAAATTGCTACCGCCAGGAGCGAACTTTGAAGTTACAAGCGGATGATTTTTTCAGGCATGGCAAAGGAGTGTCATTTGGGTTTATTTCCAATTTCAGGGAACAGTTCGTGATTTGGGGAGGTCCACTTTTTTGCATTGTGTAAAGATTAAAAAAAAAAAGACTTGTTATTCACTTTCCTATTGTATATGTATAAAGATCCTTGTAACGAGGTAGTGATCTGGAACTACTTAGTAGGGTGTACCCATTGGGTTGGTTCGGTTTTGAGAGACATTACGAGTCTTGAGCAAAAATTTTAATTTGTAGAATTGTGAAATCAAAATTTGTACTTTTGGTAGAGAAACCGAACGGCTCGGTTAAAAGAATTCAGTTGGGTTTTTCGAGGCTTTTTGTTCGGGCTAATTTTTTGGGCCTCCAGAAAATATACACTTAATTATTAGATTTCAAACCAAAAACTGTAACAGTCCAACCAAGATTTAGATAAAAAATAGATTAATGGCTGATTTTTTGTCTGACCATTTTGTTTCTTTTTACTATTTTGACTGATTTTTAAATGGATAGTGGAGATTTAAATCTACAAATAGACGGTAAGATTTATAAAACATGTGGTGACTTATATAATTTCGATTCGGTTCGGCTTGGTTCGATTTTAAATGGTTTGAAAAACCATAAAACTGAACCTAACTAAAAAAATTAGGTTTTTAAAAATCTAAAACCTAACCGATTTGACCAGCTCTACGTAACCAAATCAAAACTTTACAGTCGTTTTTTTTTTTATCGATTCGGTTCTCTTAATTTTTCTCCTACTCCTACTTGGCAATCGATTTTGAAACAACGCTGGAGAAATGATCCAAGTATGCTTTGTTCGATTTCCCTTTATCCCAAACTCTAATTTAAAAACCTTCTTAACTAGGCTAGCTTGATGCTTATGCCATGTTTGGAGTGTTGATTTACGGAAAGATCGATTCACCAAGGTAAAGGAAATTACATTTTAGCCGAATCGAAACAAGAAATTCATTTATTCACCTCATTTTCCTTCATCATTTCATTTCCTCCTTAAATCTCTCTCCAAATCCATATCATCCAAACACCATGCTGATGAAAACACTCGATAGATTTACAATTTTTTCCCCTCTAAATGCCCAACATAACCTCGTAAATGGTTTTACACTTGTGCTTATTTTGAAAGTGATGTTGCATATATAACCTGTTCATCCTTAAGGACTGTAATGTCAAATACTTGATAAAATGCAAATCCCTGTTTGGGGTAATGGTGCACCTCACTAAATTACAATAAAACGTACGTCACTAAATTACAACCCACCCAAATCACAAATTGTTCGCTGGAATACAAAAATAAACTCAAGGGACCCTCCCTTGCCAAGCCTGAAAAATCTGTCCATGGAATTTTTAAAGTTTTCTCCTGGCAGTAGCAAATTTTTAACTGGCATTAAAGGCTCTATAAACCCAATAGATCCATTGTTGCATATAGTTTGAGTTTCTACAAACGCGAGAGGTTCGAGTTCAGGGGGATGTACGACACCACAATGGGAGCTCCACTTGATTTTGATGATTTGCTTTCGTGTTTGACCGATGAGGCGGCTTTCAATTTTTGGCTACCCACAACGTCTGAGACCGTGACTATGACAATTGCATGAAACAAACAAAAATAGCTGAAAAGAGAGCCGTGGTTTTGAATTTTTTCCCCTCTTTCACAAGCACTCCAATTCGTGGGAGTTGAAATTGAATGGAAGGGTGAGTAAAGAAGAAATGAAAAAGGGCACTTGAATATTGTTGATAGGAGAGCTGACTAAAGATGTTGGGTGTGTTTAAGGTCAAGAGGAAATGAAGAAACAAGGGGTTAATGGGGTACTCAATTTGCTTGAAGTCCAAGTATAAATGATCCCTCAAAGTCACCAAGTCACTTGGTCCAAGTGACAAAAGCATCATACTAGTATTTAAGTATTTACCACCGTTGATTGTAATTTATTTTTATCAAAGACATAGGTCCCATTTGGGATATATTTTTCTAGATTTGTATAACTACTTTAGTTTTCGAGATTTTTCGTTTTTAGTAAATTTTTTATTGTTTACTCAAAATTTTGATTTTTTTTAGTTTTTTTTTGACGAGAGAAGTTCAAAAATATAAAAAAATTTATCTAATTTGTGAAAGAGTTCGGTAAAGAAAAAAATAAACCATTTTTAACCTGCTGTGAAGAGTAACTGTAGAAAATATATAAAATTTTGATGAAATGATAAAAAATTCATGCTTGCAAGGAAGCTGTTCTAAGCTAATTGACCAACACACAACCCCTGTTTCTTCACTTCCTCTGACTATAAATACACTAACACCGTGAGTCAGATCTTACACCAATATTAATCACCCCATTCCTTTTCAATTGCCATTTAATCATTTCTTCTTTGCTCTGCCTTCAAACTCCACTCCCACTAATTCGAGTGTTGTCAAAGAGGGAAAAAAAATTCAAATCTATGGCTCTCTTCAGGGCTATTTTCGCTTGTTTCGTGCAGCCATCGCCATCAGGCGTCTCAGATGACCCCAAAATTGAAAGTGGCTTTGCTGGTTAAACTTGGAAACAAATCATCAAAATCATCAATTGGAGTTCCAATCGTAGTCTCCTACTTCCCCATCAACTCGGATCTCTCTCGCTATTAGAAGGAAAAAACAGAAAAGTATGTGCTCGAATGTTCTTCGAGACTCTGGTAAGCTCCTGAAAACTTTCAATCCAATTGTGTGGTCTATGAGCTGTCCCTACTTTGCTTAGTAAATGGAAAAGTTTGGGAAAAATGTCAGTATATGGATATCCTGAATCATCATGTTCATATTATTTCTATGCAAATGATTGAAAGTATGTGCATGATTTGTTATTAATGACATTAACTCTGTAGCTGAATTTAGTTCTTTTTTTTGTTCAATTTTATATCCTGCAGTTACTAACCCTTAAACTTTTCCAGCCTACTGTAATAAGGATTAGTACTTGTGTTTTAAGTTAT
>BRYE01000008.1:20869261-20871761 GCA_030159115.1 Actinidia arguta var. hypoleuca
TAAAAGGCAGAACAAACTAAGTCGTTTGCCACATTTTTTTGTTCCAAAAATGCCCTTTAATAAATTAAGATATTTATTTTATTTTATAAGACACGATTAGGCTAGAATGATTAAGCATGACACATTGCGGCCCGAGGCACAAATTTGTCTTGTCCATGGGCTGTGCTAGGTTGAGCTTAGATTTTTATTAAATAAACCGGTACGACACGACACGGCACAACACATTTAAAAAATGGGCCAAACTGCGCATGACAGAAGCAAAAACTACAAATACGTACCTTTAGTCTATGGGGACCGCTTATTAGGTGAGATACAAAGCTTCAACTCGCTCCACTGTTGGTCTGCGACAAGCCAACTGTTAGCAGCCACAAATTTCGAGGCAACATTAATAATCATGCCAATCTTGTTGTACGCAACAATTTAGAAACAAAATTCAAGTTGAAAAAGTCTTCCTCACTAGGAGACAACGGACAAAGCAGCCATAGACCTATGAGGAAGATACTCCGAAGGACCATTTATATTTGGACCAGGCTTCCCTGCAAATTATTTTTGGATTGTACTGGTGCAGTTTAAATATTTTGGTTCTTTTAGATGATTCAAACCAAAATATAAATAGTTTGAACGATTTAAATTATCAAAATGAGCCTAAAACAAAATTTAAAATGCTTAGATTGCACTTGTAAAGTCCAAATCCTGAACTTCTGATAAACCACTTCCTTTAAACTTGCTCTCCAAGCTAATTGGCTAGCACAGAAATCCCCCCGTTTCTTCCTTTTCTCTGACTATAAATAAGCCAACGTCTTAAGTCACTTCTCATATCAACAAAATTCATCACATATATTATTCTGTGCGGCTGTGCCCTTCTTTGAACTGCCACATATTTGAGTGTTGTCCAAGAGGAAAGAATTTTTTTTTTTCAAAACCATGGCTCTGTTCTCAGCTATTTTCGCCTGTTTCGTGCCATCATCATCGTCACGGGTCTCAGACGACGCGGGTAGCCAAAAAATGAAAGCGGATTCGTCGGTTAAACTTGAAAGCAAATCATCAAAATCGAGTGGAGCTCCGATCGTCATGTCATACTTCCCCATGAACTCGAATTTCTCTCGCTTGTAGTAACCCAAACTACGTCCAACGATGGAATAGGGTTTACAGAGACTCTACTGCCAGTAAAAAAATTGCAACTTCAACTCTTGAATGTTTCAAGCTGAGGTTACTCAAGAAGCAAACTAAATTGCTTTTGTATTTTAGTGAACAATTTGTGATTTGGGTGTATTTCATTGAAGTGAAGGGAAATAAGAAAGATTTATAGAGTTACTTACCTGATGTGAATCTCTGATTTTCTTGTAATCAACATCCTGTAAATTAATCTGATTAACAACTATAAATTCAGGATCTTAAACTATCATGATTTTAACATATAATTATAAAATAAAAATAAATAATTAAGAACCGTGTGCCTGAATTTATTATTACAAACCTGCATAGATTTCATAGTCGATTGGGAGAAGTTCCAATCTTTAATCTTGAACTTTAATCTCCAAAATTTTAGTTTTGGTGGAAAAATGATTTCTCTTCACCTTTTATCAATATAAATAAAATTAAATGATCTTTTATAAGCAAAGAAGACCAGTTTACTTATTTAAGTAAGAGTGTTTTGTGTTGAAAATCACTCCATCTATTGATCAATAGCATAAAAGCTTATGGATAAATATATGAATCCTATTAAATTTATAATTACATATTTGCCAAATATATTATATGATCCAAATATATGACAAAATTAATTATTTAATCTTACACATCGAATTCTCTCTCTCTTATTGTACATATATTTGCTTTTTTTTTTTTTGGTACATATATATCTACTGTCTTTGCCTATTTGGCCTTCTCACCAATTAACAGAGTGGACCATGTTGTATTTCAACACAAATTAAAAAGTGATTATTTGGAAGCATAAATTAGAAAGTTAAAAATAAGTTTATTTTTTTGACCTATAAACAAAAAACAAAAGTTGCGACAAACATTGACATATTGTAGGCATATTTTTTTTGCCATCAATGATAAACCTGGATAACGTCATTTAGAGTGGTACGGGTGTATATTGGTTTGGGTTGGTTTAGTCCGGTTTGAAAATCTTTAGAATTGATCGGATTCGGTCTGGCAGTTTAGTGGATTGAAACCGATCAAAATTCATATTGGATCATTTATATCTAATCAGTTTGGATGATTAGATTAGGATCTCAATAAACAGTCAAGATCAAATATCTTTTATATATTTATATATATCTGTTTTTTTCTAACTGAAATCGAAAATCATAATTTTGCCAGACCGTGGACCAAACCAGCTAATGGAGGCTGAAAAATGACGATTTGGTTCGGTTTTCGTTTTTTTTTTTTTTTTTCACCCCTCCATTGAGTGGACCCCCATAATTAACAAAAAAATTCAATCCAAGTTGAAGAGTCTGACATGCTTTTCTCACTATAATTGACAACAAATGGG
>BRYE01000008.1:20874261-20876761 GCA_030159115.1 Actinidia arguta var. hypoleuca
CCCCTTTCGTCTTTAGGAACAACTTCTCCAATTAAATTTTTTTTTTTTATATTTTTGGAATTCTCGAATAAAAAAATTATAAAATTTTGATTAAGCTGTAAAAAAAAGTTCATGAAGAACGAAAAAATAACGAAAAACCAAATCAGCTAAAAAAAACTCAAAAAGATTTAGAGCATGGATAGTTCCGTCCTCTTTTAGTAGGTTAATACCATCAAAAGATACACAAAATTTAATACGGGAAATGCTATGAGTACCCCTAAGTTGCACCCTAAATGCACACTTGAGTGAGGTGGAGCATTTGGAGTGGCTGACATGACTGGGTGGACCCCACACCCAGCCATTCCAAATGCTCCACCTCACCCAGATGTGCATTTGGGGTGCAACTTAGGGGTACTCATAGCACTACTCAATTTAATACTATCAAAGTACACAGAAAAAAGGCACATGGACCTGTAGCAGCAGAAACAGGGGTGGACCCAGAACCACCTGCAGAAGCTTGGGTGGAAAAACCACCACCGGATTTGTGCAAACTTCTGTTTTATAATTGTGCAAACTTTGGTCACATTTTGTTACAATTGGTTCAAAATTTGTGTAGTATCAAATTTGTACAATTTATCAAAATTTGCACAATTTTTATTATACATAATTTTATATTCAATATAGATCTTAATTGATAGATCTCGCTGAGCACATACCAAAATAAAATTTTATTAAAAAAATAAATGTTTATAACAAAAGTTATTCGTATTTTTTGTCATTTGATTTAGTTCTTCCAATTTTTTTCTCAATACACTAATTAAAATAAATTAACATTCTCTCTTTTTTTTTTAAAATTGATAACAAAGTTTATTTTTTTAAGTATGTTTAGATTATGAGCACTTAAAATGCAAAATATTTATAATTTTTTAAAAAATAATTATTGATAAGAAATCTTAATTTTTTTAAATATATTTTCATTATAAGTACTTAAAAAGTAAACAATTTAGATCGATTTAAAAAATATATATTTTATTGATAAAAAACTAAAATAGAATTGTTTACAAATAAATGGTATGTTGAAAGAAAAAATGAATATTTATTTATTTTAATGGACGTATTGAGAAAAAAAAAGTTTGAAAGCCCTAAATCAAATGACAAATTTGTCATATTTGCACAAAAATTAGCTTCAATGGGGAATCTTGACATTAATTTAAAAAGTGAGGGAGGTCACTGCTATTTCTGAAACTATAGGGATGGTAACTGTATTTGTCAGACAACTCAAGGGAGGTAAGTGAAATTTACCCAATTATCAAATATTGATAAACAAGAACATAAGAGCTAGGGTAAATTTGAATCATCTCTGACAAATTGAATTCAGGAAGGATTACAAGAATTGTTTGATACTACCATAAATAGAACAACTTGCATATCGAAGCATTAGATCAATGAAACATACAGCACACCCAAATCACAGACTTTTACACTGAAACATACAAAAAAACAAAAAAACATGGGACCCTCCATTGCCATGCCTGAAAAATCTGTCTACTTTGCTTCGTGTTCGTGACCATCGTCAGTTTGAAACTGCAAAGTTTGTTCCAGGCAGTAACAAGTTTTTACTGCCATTCGAGGCTTTGTAAACCCAATTCAATCATTGGACGTAGTTTGGGTTACTACAAGCGAGAGAGATTCGAGTTCATGGGGAAGTATGAGACAACAATGGGAGCTCCGCGTGATTTTGAGGATTTACTTTCACGTTTCACCGATGAAGCGGCTTTCAATTTTTGGCTAACCGCATCATCTGAGACCCGTGCTGGCGATGATTGCGTAAAACAAGTAAAAATGGCTGAGAAGAGCGCCATGGATTTGAAATTCTTTTCTTTCCTCTTTGACAACACTCCAATTTGTGGCTGAGCAAAGAAGAAATGAAACAAGGGGGACTTGAATATTTGGTGTGAGATCTGACTGATGATGTTGATTTACTTATAGGGGTAGGAAAAGAAGAAACAGGGTTTGTGTGTTGGTCCATTAGCTTGGAGACCAAGTAAACTAAATAGTCTTTGATAAAAATAAGATACAATCAAAGGATGAGATATGAAAAAATGAAGTAGAATGGGTCAAAAGCAGCTATAAGAATAATCTACAAGATCAAGGAAGCTACTAGGAGGGATCATTTATACTTGGTGGCCAAGCGAATTGAGAATAGCACAAAACCCCCTTGGTTTCTTCATTTCCTCGGACTATAAATACACCCAACACCTTTAGCCTCAGCTCTCTCAAATCAACAACAACAATATTCATATCTCCTATACCTAAATGGTGTGTTGTCAAAGAGGAATAAAATCAAAATTCATGGCTCTCTTCTCAGCTGTTTTCTCTTGTTTCATGCAATCGTCGTCATCACAGGTCTCAGACGATGCGGGTGGACAAAAATTAAAAGTGGCTACGTTGGTCAAACATGAAAGCAAATCATCAAAATCACGTGGAGCTCCAATTGTGGTCTCCTATTTCCCCATGAACT
>BRYE01000008.1:20881761-20886761 GCA_030159115.1 Actinidia arguta var. hypoleuca
TTGACTAAGCTTTTTCTCAATTGCAAGTACCACTGTTACCTATGCACTAAATTCTGATTCATTTCCACGATTCCATCTATGGTTCAAGGTGCAACATAGTAAACCATAAGAATAAAAACTTCATCTGCTACCAAGTTATAGGGGCATGGAAGGAAAATACTTGTGGTGTTCATACCTGCCCTCCATAATAAGCATTTGTGGGGTTGAGCATTCTTTCACATATCTGACATTTTTCGGGATCTTGTCATTTACTTAGCTTAATAGACTTGGTGATATTAAGTTTTTGTTTTTGGTCATTGTGTAGTCAATTACAATGTACAATCCATGAACCCCATCTTGTGACACTTTAAATTCTTACGATAGTCCTATATCACTAGATATTGTAACTCTATTTCTCACCAAAGTAAGAATGTTTTGTGTTAAAAATCACTCCATCTATTGATCAATAACATAAAAGTTTATGGCTAAATATATGAATCATATTAAATTCATAATTACATATTTGCCAGATATATTATATGGACCAAATATATGACTAAATTAAATATTTAATCTTACACATCAAATTCTCTCTCTCTCTCTCTATCTCTCTATCTCTGTGTGTGTGTGTGTGTACATATATCTGCCATCTTTTTTTGGTACATATATATCTGTTGTCTTTGCCTACTTGGCCTTCTCACCTATTAACAAAGTGGACCAATTTGTTGTATTTCAATACAAATTAAAAAGTGATTATTTGGAAGCATAAATTAGAAAGTTAAAAATAAGTTTTTTTTTTTAAATTTATTTTTTTTGACCTATAAATAGAAATTAAAAGTTGCGACAAATATTGACATATTGTAGGCATATTTTTTTTTTGTCAACAATGATAAACCTGGATATCATCATATAGAGTGGTAGGGGTGTATACTGGTTTGGGTTGGTCTGCTCCGGTTTGAAAATCTTTAGAATTGATCGGATTCGTTTTGGCAGTTTAGTGGATCGAAATCGACCAAAATTCATATCGGATCGGTTGGATCTATTCAGTTTGGATAGTTAGATTATGATCTTAATGAACGATCAAGATCAAATATCCTTTATATATCTATTTTTTTGTAACTGAAATAGAAAATCAAATTTTGTGCGAGTTTTTTTTTTTCAACCCTCTACTGAGTGGCTCCCATAATTAACAAAAAATTCAATCCAAGTTGAAGAGTCTGACATGCTTTTCTCACTATAATTGACAACAAATGGGTCAAAAAGCCGCCACAAGAAGCTTGAAGGAAGCTGCTCTCGAGGGATTTATACTTGGTCTCCAAGCTAATTGACCAGCACAAAGACTCCAGTTTCTTCTCTCCTCTGACTATAAATAAACCAACACCTATCTTCAGTCCATTCTCATATCAACAACATTCATCGCATAGCCTTCACTTTAAGTTCAATTGCCACTAATTTGAGTTTTATCAAATAGAAAAAAAGCTCTAAGCCATGGCTCTCTTCTCAGCTATTTTCGCTTGTTTTGTGCAGTCATTGTCATCGTCACAGGTCTCAGACGATGCCAGCAGCCGGAAGATGAAAGTGGATTCGTCGGTTAAACTTGAAAGCAAACCACCAAAAACATCAAGTCGAGTTCCAATTGTCGTCTCATACTTCCCCGTTAGCTCGAATCTCTCTCGCTTGTAGTAACTCAAACTACATGCAACAATTGAGTTGGGCTTACAGAGCCTCTATTGCCAGTAAAAAAAAATTGCTCCTGCCAGGAGCACACTTTGAAAGTTTTAAACTTTGTAAATTCACTTACCTGATGCGTTATTAATACCCTGTCTCAGTTGGAATCTCTAGAGTGAATCTTTGAATTCTCTTTATGCTAATTTATTTTATTGTAATCAACATCTAACTCCATCGTCTCTCTCTCATTTAATTTTTGTTGGATGTAGTAGTTCTGTTCTACCCAAGCAGCAATCTATGAAAGAACGCTAAAATTGTCTAAACACGAAAATTTGGGCCAAACGTCTACCTTCAAGTTTTTTCGTCATCCACCAACAAAAAATTTAATTTTTTGTCTAATTGGGCCGTTTTATCAAAATATTTAATCTATGAAATTTGGAGAAAAAATCAACTAAAGTTCTCTAAAGATGGAAAAATTAGAAAATCAAAGTAGGTGAAAAATCTAAAAACAAAAACTAGGCCAAATTGGGACATTAATATTAGTTTTTCTTTTCTGAAGTCTATTCAATAGATTTACGAGTGACAACTTACAATCTCAGTAGGTTAAACACTCAGCTGATACTCCTATACCAGTGTTTCTTTGGTATGAATCGATATTGAGTGCAATATTCAAATTGAAAATAGGCAAAGTCAATCTTGCTCCATCCCATTTGAGACTTTCTCTAAACTAGTTGCACAATCTAACATGACTTTATTGTCGCATAAAGTATTTGTTGTAATTGACTTATGTTAAAATTTAATTCTTTTGAATATAGATTAAAAATTATCAAAATGAAGTTTCTTAAAATCAACTTTTTATAACTTTTAAGACAAATAAAAATAGAAGTTGCAGTAAAAAAAAATTGTGTTGGACAAACCAACTATTTTTTAATAGCCCCATTTTTGTTCCAACATTGATAAACCTGAAACCATGGCAAGCGTGTTGGACCTACAATTGAGAAAAACAATATTCTAAGTTGAAAACTTTGATAAAAATGAAGTTAACTGACAACAAAAGGGTCAAAGCAGCCACCACCACCTAAAAAGGAAGCTACTTTGAGGGATCATTTAGACGCTTGCTCTCCAAGCTAATTTACTAGCACTTAATACTTTGTTTGTATTGTTTACAAAATGAAATGAAAAGAGCTTTCACAGTTTTATGCGCCGTGAGGTCAACTTCATTTGATTGTACTAAAGATAAGGGAGCAACTAAAGTATATATATCAAAAATAGTGCATATAGTGTATTCAAGTATAACATTATCAAAAGCGATCATAACAGAAAAAACGTCATAACTTTTTTTTTTATTACAAGAGTTAACATTTATCATAATAATGTGTAATACATTATTTTTAACACACACTTTCCGTAACATTCATCGCATCGATCGTAATATTCACTATAATCGATCGATCATTCTTATAGCACACACCTTCTGGACTATATACTTTGCCTAAAGATAAACAATAGAAAAAGGATTTGTAATTTACTTTCTTGATGTACTAGAAAGTTCCAAGCTAAAAAAAAGAGGCTGCTTTGTGCGTTTGGAGGGGACAAGGTTGTAAATCTGTTCATTCGTGTTGTGTTTGGATAAGAAGAAAATAAAGTGAATCAATTAATTATTTATTTTGATTTCCATATCCTTTTCAATCCTTTCATAAACCAACAATCCAAACATGGCATAAATGTCGAGCTAAGCATAGCTAGATAATTTTTCTTTCTTACAATGACATAAAGTGGACGTCACAAGTCATAACCTACAGCCTACCCAAATCACAAATTGTTACAAAATAAACCCAATGGACCCAATCCCTTGTCATGCCTGGAAAATCTGTCTACGTCATTTGCTTCCTGAACACCATCACGTTGAAACTTCATTCGTGTTTGCTCTTGGCACTAGCGGCTCTGTAAACCCAATTCAATTCAATGGTTGCGTATCGTTTGCGTTTCTACAAGCGAGAGAGGTTCGAGTTGATGGGGAAGTACGACACTACAATGGGAGCTCCACTTGATTTTGATGATTTGCTTTCGTGTTTAACCGACGAAGCGGATTTCATTTTTTGGCTACCGGCATCGTTGGAGACCCGCGACGACGATGGTTGCATGAAACAAGCGAAAATAGCTGAGAAGGGAGCCATGGTCTTGAGTAGGACTCGGGTGGTGTGAGGTCTGACTCAATAGGTTGGTTTATTTATAGTCAGAGGAAATAAGAAACGGGGATTTGTTGGGTGGTCAATTAGCTTGGAGACCAAGTATAAATTCCTCTACAGCAGCCTCCTGGTAGTGGTAGATGATTCTTATGGCGGCTTTTGTTGTCACTTAGTGACAAAAGCATCAGAATGCCGTTTTTGTCAAAGACTTCTTCATGCCTCGGACGCCTTCCAAGGACTTGTTAATTGATTGAGGACGCCTTCCACACTTAACCACACTGCTGTGTTTGTTGTTCTTATAGAGAAATTGCACTCCTCACTGATAATTCTCAAGAACGTGTGTATATATCTCAAAAATTGTTTTTTTTTCTTTTTCTTTTCGCACACTATAATTGAGAAGCATAGATAGATATAAACTTGAGTGCAACAGAGTCTTCCAAAATTAATTCCGAAGTAGATAGATATCCCAACTTGTGTAGGTTTAGAACTCCTCGCGAAAATTGACTCTGTAGAAACCGTTCGAACCATTTTATAAAACGTTCGCAAGCTTTCATCGTTTGAACCCTGTTTGAACCTTTCCTGTGGTTTCTTCCTTCTGCACCTCGATTCGTTCTTATAGCTCGGGACACAACCATAACCTATTTGAATTACACCCAAAGTGCTTTTGTTTAGAATTTGCCAATCTAAAACCTAACAATTATTCATCATCTTCCTTGTATTTTTTGTGATTTAGGTGGTAATTTTGCTTCCTTTGGGATTTTAATTTTGTGCTGCTATTGATTTAGTTTATTGGGCATATATGTGCTGAGAGGTCAACTTCATTTGATTGTATTAAAGATAAGGGAGCAACTAATGTATACACCTCAAAAATAATATATATGGTGTGCTCAAGTATAATATTATTAAAAACGATCATAAAAAAAAATATCTTAACTTTTTTTATCACAATAATGGGTAATACATTATTTTTAATATATACACCCTCGCATCGATCATAATATATTCTACAATCGATCGTAACAATAGACCCAATCCCTTTCCATGCCTGGAAAATCTGTCTACTTCATTTGCTTCCTGAACATCATCACGTTGAAACTTCATTCGTGTTTGCTCCTGGCACTAGCGGCTCTGTAAACCCAATTCATTGGTTGCGTATCGTTTGAG
>BRYE01000008.1:20889261-20899261 GCA_030159115.1 Actinidia arguta var. hypoleuca
TAAAAGAATTCAGTTCGTTTTTTTGGGACTTTTTGTTCGGGCCAATTTTTTGGGCCTCCAGAAAATATTCACTTAATTATTAGATTTCAAATCAAAAACTGTAACAGTCCAACCAAGATTTAGATAAAAAATAGATTAATGACTGATTTTTTGACCTGCTATTTTTTTCTTTTTTGACTGATTTTTAAATGAATAGTGGAGATTTAAATCTAAAAATAGACGGTAAGATTTAGAAAACATGTGATGGCTTATATAATTTCGATTCGGTTTGGTTCAGTTCGATTTTAAATGGTTTGAAAGACCATAAAATTGAACCTAACTAAAAAAAATAGGTTTTTAAAAATCTAAAACCTAACCGATTTGACCAGCTCTACAAAACCAAACCAAAACTTTACAGTCGTTTTTTTTTTTTTCCGATTCGGTTCTCATACTCCTACTTAGCAATCGATTTTGAAACAACGCTGGAGAAATGATCCAAGTATGCTTTTTTTGATTTCCCTTTATCCCAAACTCTAATTTAAAAACCTTCTTAACTAGGCTAGCTTGATGCTTATGCCATGTTTGGAGTGTTGATTTACGGAAATTTACGGAAAGATCGATTCACAAAGGTAAAGGAAATTAAATTTTAGCGAAATCGAAGCAAGAAATTTATTTATTCACCTCATTTTCCTTCATCATTTCATTTCCTCCTTAAATATCTCTCCAAATCCGTATCATCCAAACACTATGCTGATGAAAACACTCGATAGATTTACAAATTTTTCCCTCTAAATGCCTAACATAACCTCGTAAATGGTTTTACACTTGTGTTTATTTTGAAAGTGATGTTGCATATATAGCCTGTTCATCCTTAAGGACTGTAATGTCAAATACTTGATAAAATGCAAATCCCTAACATACTGCACATCACTAAATTACAATAAAACATACTGCACATCACTAAATTACAACCCACCCAAATCACAAATTGTTCGCTGGAATACAAAAATAAACTCAAGGGACCCTCCCTTGCCAAGCCTGAAAAATCTGTAGGAATTTTAAAAGTTTTCTCCTGGCAGTAGCAAATATTTGACTGGCATTAGAGGCTCTATAAACCCAATGGATCCATTGTTGCATGTAGTTTGAGTTTCTACAAGCGCGAGAGGTTCGAGTTCATGGGGAAGTACGACACTACAATGGGAGCTCCACTTGATTTTGATGATTTGCTTTCCGATGAAGCCGCTTTCAATTTTGGGCTACCCACAACGTCTGACACCCGTGACGATGACGATTGCATGAAACAAGCAAAAATAGCTGAGATGAGAGCCGTGGTTTTGAATTTTTTTTCTTCTTTCACAAGCTCTCCAATTCTTGGGAGTTGAAATTGAATTGAAGGGTGAGCAAAGAAGAAATGAAAAAGGGCACTTGAATATTGTTGATAGGAGAGCTGACTAAAGATGTTGGGTGTGTTTATAGTCAAGAGGAAATGAAGAACAAGGGGTTAATGGGGTACTCAATTTGCTTGAAGACCAAGTGTTGCGGGAAGATCGTCTTCAAGGGTTCGTCCGTGCGCTCACGTAAAGTCCGATCTATTGGGAAGAAATCACATAAGTCCACATCTATATCACCTTGGCTCAATATATACTATCTAGAACTCATACTCACTTAAAATCTTAAACCATGTAAGTGGTAAGTCCATTCAATGTATATTAAGAACTAACTCTTTTTCTAATTATCCGATGTGAGACTTATTTTTCACACATGTCCTCAACAATCTCCCCTTCATATGTGAACGGTGCATTGGCCTTACTCTCCATTGAGTTCGATCTACCAATTTGATCGTCTAAGTTCCCGTTAATCCTTGATCTATTATTCTCCAACACCAAACCTGAGTTTCTTCACCGCACTCACTCCATCGAGAGTCATCCACCATTACTCCATCGAGAGCCACCTTCCTGCAAGCTACACATACCGCGCGCACCTTGCTCCATCGAGAGTCACCTGGATTTTTTCCGCTCCATCAACAGTCTCTTGCAAGCCCATAATATCGAGGTGCTGCTGCCCATAGATCGATCGCTAACCATCGGCTCTGATACCACTTGTTGGGGGAGAATCGTCTTCAAGGGTTCGCCCTGCGCTCACGTAAGATCCGATCTATTTGGAAGAAATCGCATAAGTCTACCTCCACATCACCTTGGTCTAATACTGTTTAAAATTCATTCCAACTTATAAATGATCCCTCGTTGGACCTTACTTCTTATGGCTGCTTTTGACTAAGTTGTCATTTAGTGGCAAAAGCATCATACTTCATTTTTAGTATTTACCACGTAGTTTTCAACTTTGATGGTAATTTACTTTTATCAAAGACTTGGTTTCCTTTGGGATATGTTTTTCTGATTTTATATTACTACTTTAGTTTTCAAGATTTTTCATTTTTAATAAAAAAATTTATTGTTTACTTAAAATTTTGATATTTTTTCAATTTTTCTTGATGAGAGAAGTTCGACCTAATATGAGAATGAGTTTGCTAAAAAAAAAATGAACCATTTTAATCTCTGTAAAGAGTAATTGAAAATAATATAAATTTTTGATAAAATGATCTAAAAATCCATGCTTGCAAGGAAGCTGTTCTATGCTAATTGACCAACACACAAACCCTGTTTCTTCATTTCCTCCGACTGCAATAAATACACCAACACCGTGAGTCAGATCTCACACCAATACTCATCACCCCATTTCCTACTCAATTGCCATTTAATCATTTCTTCATTGGTCTACCTTCACTACCACTACCACTACCACTACCACTAATTTGAGTGCTGTCCAAGAGGGAAGAAAAATTCAAATCCAGGGCTCCCTTCTCGGCTATTTTTGCTTGTTTCGAGCAACCATCGCCATCAGGCATCTCAGACGATGCCGGTTGCCAAGAACTGAAAGTGGCTTTGCCGGTTAAACTTGGAAACAAATCATCAAAATCATCAAGTGGATCTCCAATCGTAGTCTCCTACTTTCCCATCAACTCGAATCTCTCTCGCTTACTCCAAACTACATGCAGCAATTGAATTGGGTTTACCAAGTCTCTAATGCCAGTAGGTTTGGGTTTCCCTTTCTAGGTTTGGGTTTTTGCTGAGTTGGTGACTTATCAACTCTCTATGTTAAATAGTTAGTGCTTTTCCTTTGTCTTCGGTAGAGCTCATGTTTAGATGCGGTGTTGATATTTTCCGGCTATGTTTTGCTAGCTCTTTTTTTTCGATGTATTCTCTTTTTGTGTTTTATAATACTTCTTTTTCGCTGTTCAAAAAAAAAAAAAAAGTCGCTAATGCCAGTAAAAATATTGCTGACGATGGTCAATAATCCAAGTAATTGTTGGGGTCCCCACGTGAATGATTAATGAAATAATCAAAGGTCAAAGGGAGGTGAAAATTGTTAAAAAGTTAGCTCAATATTAGTTTAATGGTTTGACCAACTTGTTTCTAAGAGATGCTTTCTCCCAATGCTAATTTGCTCCCTCCCAATGTTAGAGCTTTTGAGCTTCCAAACCAGCCTTCAATGGCTAAGTTTATGGCTCTCAGATTTTGTGTATCTAGGCCTATATATACCTCGTGGATAGGCTGTAGATTTGGGGATAGGAAAGAGAGATGGAGAAGAAAATAGAAGAGATAGAGATGGTGAGCTAATAGTGTAGAGCCTTCGGGTTAAGAGTTTCTTGCTCGATTGTGAGATAAAAATGGTGAAAGTAAAATAGAGATGTAGAGAATGAGAGAAAAAATACTATGATATATTAGGATTTTTAATTTTTAATGAGACTAATAACAAAACACTTCTATAGTATTTTTAATTTTTTTTAAAAAAAATCTTATGCTCCCAAAAATGAAGACAATTTTAAAACCATTGCTACTTCGGAATTTTTCATTTTTATTTTCTGAAAACACAAAAATGGAGAACAAACTTTTCATTAACTTGGGCTATTTTAATTGCTTTAGTTTTTATGTTTTTTCTTCGTTTGATCAAAACTTTATATTTTTTCGATTCCTCTTGATCGATGAGAAGAATTTGAAAATGTAAAAATCTCGTTTAAATTTGAAAAAAAATTCTAGTAAAGACAAACAATTTATCTTATTTATCGAGCAAAAATATTTTTTTTGTAGATGAAAATATTTACACTTTTCAAATTCTTCTTCTCAAAATAAACCAAAAAATTATAAAATTTTGATCAATCAATTGAAAAGATCATTAAAGATGAAAACACTCAAAAATTAAAGTAATTAAATTAGTTTAAGAAAAATTAGAATAAACAATGACTAAATCTTTAAATTTGTTAGCTTTAGATATTTGAGGTAGCTGGTACTGGAGATGCTTTTATAAAACCAATATCATGCCCAAAAATTGTCTACTATTGTGTTGGACAAAGCTCCGCAATACCCAAATTTAAACATTACAGATTTTGCAGCGGATATAGTATACATTCTAAAAATAATACATGTGATGCATCCAGATATATATAACATTATCATAATCGAACATAACATTCATCACAATTGATTGTGACAAAAAAAAAAAATCAAAACGTAATAAAAAAATCACAACTTTTCTTCACCAAAAAAAGTCGTAACATTTATCATAATAATGTATAATAAATTTTTTTAAACTATTTTTAGCATACTTACGTTGTATGTACCTTGGAATGACAGAAGCAAAATTCTAGCTGTGAGGAAAAAGTGGGACATGATTTAAGAAAAGACAAAGCCAAGCATAATCATCTCCCCTAGTGAAGAAAAAATGGATCAAATATGCCATAAGAATGTGTGGAAGCAAGCTATTGGAAGGATTAATACTACAATTTTTAGGTGTCAAACTACTAAAAAATAAATTATTAATTTTCAAGAATAGTCTCAAATAACAAATTTAAATTTTTCGCTTTATTGTTTTCAAAAATAATTTACGTCAATTAATTTTGTATTAAATTTTATAAATTGAGAGAGATTTAAAAAAGTATTAAAAAATTTGATCCATATATTTTTTATTTTATAAAAAATTGAAAGTGGGAGTAAAAGAAATCATAAAAATCTTTGATATAAAAATTCGGAAGATAAAAGTAAAAAGAAATTACAAAATTTTGATAATTTTTTTAATAAATAACCGAAAGATGATATTAAAATAAAAAATAATAATAAAAGGATGAATGACAAAGTGATAATTTAAAAAAAAATTATGGTCAAATTAGAAACTAAAAAAAATTATCACGTCAATGGGGTGGGTAAGAAAAACAGCTCTCACGTTAAAAAGAGTGTTAAGGAAGCTGCTTTTTTTACAATTTGGAAGTGGACCTACTTTGCGTTCCTTGCTCTACAAGCTCGTTAATTTATTAATATTTTTTTCTTCTCTCTCCCTCTCTCTCTATTTATCTATATATAAATAGAGCTATACAAACCATTTGCTCTCACCCTTCACTCAGCAAACATTTAATTACAAGTTTCTCCCAAGAAGAAAAAAGAAGCTAAAAAATGGTTTTCTCTGCCATTTTTAGTTGCTTTTCGCCATCGTCGCCATCCCGGGTCTCAGATGATGCTGGAAGCCAAAAGGCGAAGGTGCCAAAAGAAAAAATAAAATCAAAATCAAAATCATCTGGAGCGATCGTGATGTCGTACTATCCAGTTAATTCAATTATCTCACGCTTATAGTAAATCATCTGGAGCGATCGTCATAGTACGTATTCTTGGTTTTTTAGTACGGTTTGTATGAAAGATAGAGCTCGCGACAGTGAAGACTCAAATCCTACCCCTAATCTACTAGGTCAACTCTTCGTCTATGTCATATAGATAAAGTCGGTTTGGTTTGGTGCTTAAAATAAGGCAAATTGCTTTGTAAAGCACTGTTGATGGTGAAATCAAAGCCCAGTTCAAGTTGATTTGCTTATGTGGTTGAATGATTTGTTCAAATAGAGTATGTTCTAATTTTCTTAATTTTTTTTTGTTTACTGATTCAGTTAACAAGTCCCTTTCCGTTTTACTTATCTTGGAAAATTAATTCTGTCATTAACTACAAAGTAATTGATTAAGTGAGCTTTATGCAAAACAAATTTGTAATTTAATCCTAAAATATTGAAAGTAGTTGGGATACCTCTTATTTAGTAACTCAATTAATGATGTTAATAAGTTCGTTAACTGACTTTTTTGAACATTAACTACACGTTAGCAAGGGCCTTTGACTCACTCATTTCACGTTAGCAAGAGCTTTACGGGATATTTCACAAAAGTCAGGAAGTGGATTTGGAAAACTAATTAAGCTTATGATAGGGATTTACGGGATTTAAGCCTATGATAGGGATTTTCGGGATATTTCACAAAAGTCGGAAGTGGATTTAGAAAACTAATTAAGCTTATGATAGGGATTTACGGGATATTTCACAGAAGTCGAAAGTGGATTTAGTGACTGACTGAGACATAATTTTGACGTTGTGAAATTCTTCTCTCGCTCATAAACGTGGATAGGTTTGTGCTGAATCACATAAATTCTGTGTGATTTGCTCTTTGTGTGGGTGTGCTTTTTGGTGGCGTTCATGGGGCCTAAAAATCCCACACAAACGCACAAACACACTATGAGGCCAGCAGGACTGCTACTCATCCTACCACCAGAGGGGTAGGAGACTAACCGAGCAAAGAGAGGGAGAGCTACCCGAGTCAAGGCGAGTAGTGGAAGCGTAAAGGGAATTGTAAGCATCCCCCCATAGCTTCGCTTCTCCCCTAAGGGGTTGTTTGGCTACCGGATAACATCAAGAAGAAAATTTTTGGAAGGAGATAACTTTTAACTTTATTTGGATTCTTTTTAGAATGGGAGGATAAATGTGAGGATAAGGAAGAAAATATAGAGAGAGAAACAAAATGTAAATATCTAGATACTAAATATATATATATTAATATCTAGATATTTTACATTTTATTTCTTTATATATATTTTCTTCTTTATCCCCCACCCTTATCCTCTCGGATAACTTTTAACTAGGGTGAGGGTCACCCATAAATTATCCGTCTCTATCCGCCTGCAGGGAAAAAAGTTATTCGGGAGGTATTTTGTCATCCAAATGCCAGATAGGAGGAGAAAGAATGGGGGAAAAGTTATCCACCTCCTTTATTCTTCAGCCAAACAACCTCTAAGGGGGGATTATTGAGGGAGATGGCAGAGATCCCGTTGGTCCTTATTGCCCGTATTAACTCTCAAAAAAAAAGAACTCGAACTCCTAACCCTTATGAAGAAGGTCCATTGGGAATATTTTTGTTCATTGTTGTTTCTTCAGCCTCATCCTTCCAAACACGTTCCTTTCCCATGCAACTTCAATGGATCTTGAAGATTTGAATTCCAAGCTTTGACAACAGAATTTTGAAATGCTACTAACCATTGCACAAATTTAAGCTCCAACACTTCCAAATTAAAAAATGGTCCACAAAACACGACGATCCAAAGCTTTAACCACGAGGAAAATGTGACTAAACTACGCATAGGAAAATGTGAAAAAAATTGCTTGAGCCTAATGTAATGCAATCTCAATAGAATACCTTTGTATATATACATTTATTCCTCAGATACAATACAAAGAATGAATTGAATTTAGAAAAGAAAGAAACAAAAAAAAACTATCCAACCCTCCTCCACTTGAAGGAATCAAAAATTGAAGCCAATATCACTTGTTGTGTTGTAACAAACAATATCGCTTGTTTCATGCAACCATCGCCAACAGGCGTTTCAGACGATGCCGGCTGCCAAAAATTAAAAGTGGCTTTGCCGGTTAAACTTGGAAACAAATCAACAAGTGGAGCTCCAATCGTAGTCTCCTACTTCCCCATCAACTCGAATCTCTCTCGCTTACTCAAAACTACATACAGCAATTGAATTGGGTTTATCGAGTCTCTAATGCCAGTAAAAATATTGCTACTGCCAGGAGATAGCTGATGATGGTCAAGAATCCAATTATCTGTTGGGTCCACTCATATGAATGATTAATGGAATAATCAAAGGTTAAAGTGAGGTGGAGATTGTTGAAAAATTGACTCTCCTAATGACCAACTTGTTTCCAGTGATACTCTCTCCTAATGTTGGAGCATTTGAGCTCTCAAGACAGCCTTCAATGACTGAGTTTATGACTCTCAGATTTTGTGTATCTAGGCCTATATATACCTCGTGGATAGGCTGTAGATTTTGGGAGATGATAGAGAGATGGAGAAGAGAGAGAGAGAGAGAGAGCTAATAGTGAAGGGCCTTCGGGGCAAGAGCTCCATGCTCGATCGTGAAATAAAAATGGTGAAGATAAAATAGAGTTGTAAAGAGTAAAAGAAAAAAATACTACAATAAAACAGGATGAGCAATAACTCAGATACCCTTAAGTGAGGGGCATGGGTATGGGTATGGGTATGGGTAGGGGTAGGGGTAGGGGTGTGGGTGTGGGTGTGGGTGTGGTAGATTTTGTCAATATCACAATTGTAATCTCTATGTTAAATACATAGTGAAATCTCTCTCTCTTGTGGATACAAGTATTTTGAGCCGAATCATGTAAATTTATTATTGACATATCTTTTCATGTATGTTTTTTTTTTTTTAATCTATTTGTTGATGCTTCCGTGAGGCTGAAGGGATAAGCAACATAAAAGAACAATATCACAATAGTAGCTAGATTTTTTAAGTATGACGGGGAAGGGTCTCCTGTTTTATTTTTTGTATCTTTTAGGTTGTATTTGGATTCCGAATTTGATGAAAAAAATATAATGAAAATGAAACAGTTAGATGATCTAACTGTTCAGGAATATTAGATCATCTACCTTTTTATTTTTTATTTACTAAATTCTTGATCCAAATTCGGACACAGTAAAAGAATCTTTAATTTGAGTGTGGTGTATTGTAGTGAGGTCCACTTGATTTCATTGTATTAAAGATGAAAAAATAAGATTTGTAATTTACTTAGCTGATGCAGTAATAAGACTCTAGGGCAGATGAATTGTCTATAGGAAATCTGTGAATTCTTCTGAAGGACTGGCCTGGAAGTAGCTAGCAATCAATTTTAAATTAAACTGGAGAAATGATCCAAGTATTCTTTGCTACAAAAATTGTTTTATTTCAAAAAAATCATATTAAGTGTGTTTATTGATCCATGGTATACCAACGGTGTGTTTGAATTAAGAATTTTGTGAAGAAAAAAAAAATTAGAGGATTCAGCCATCTCGAATCGTTAGATTTTTTAGTTTTTTAATTTTATTTTTATTTTTTCTATTCAAATCCTTTTATCTCCCTTTTTTATTTGTCTTCAATGTGTGCATGTTATTTTTGGTTCAGACCAAATCTAACCGACCGACCGACCGACCGACAGTCTGAGGTTGGATGGGGTTAGGAAAATAAGCTCGACTGATTGACTGTTGTACGGATATGTCGAGTGGTTACTTCTGCTTGGTTCCGCCCGACTAACCCTTGAGCGGTTCGTGGGCTGTGCAATTTTACAAAATGAAACTAATAACAAAACACTTCTAGAGTATTTTTTATTTTTTTTTAAAAAAAAAATCTTATACTCCCCAAAATGAAGACAATTTTAAAACCATCGGTGCTTTTGAAACTTTTCATTTTTATTTTCTGAAAACACAAAAATGGAGAGCAAACTTTTCATTTTCTTGAGCTATTTTAATTGCTTTGGTTATTATATTTTTTCTTTTTTAACTAATTTTTTTTCCCGTTTGTTCAAAGTTTTATATTTTTTCGATTTCTCTTTATCGATGACAGACTTTAGTATACATTCCAAAAAAAAGTGTATAACATTACCATAATCGATAGTAATAAAAAAATAAATCAAAACGTAACAAAAAAATCATATTTTTTTCACCACAAATCATAATATTTACCACAATAATGCATAATAATTTTTTTTAAAATTATTTTTAACATACACACTTGTGACATTTAGCACACTCGATCTTAACATATACCACAATCAATCATTTATAATATTTTTGTTATATACACCGCATGTACTATATATTTTCCC
>BRYE01000008.1:20941761-20944261 GCA_030159115.1 Actinidia arguta var. hypoleuca
GATAATCTTTCCTTTCCTTCCCTTTCCTTTCCTATACTGACATCCTTAGAGATAGAGATCAACCAATTTTCAGATAAGTGTGCTGTATTTGATTTCCAGTTACCATAATACTCCCAAATCCACTATCATTTCCCCACAACGTCCAAGAACCACATTGAACACACAAAATGAAACCAACATGGTAGATGTCATATTGTCGGGGTATCTTGTATTATGTAGGACTCATATAATTATTGTTCATTCCAATATGTATATAGGGTTTTAATAACTATGTGGGGACTAGGATTTCAAGATTTGCCTATAAAAAGGCAACTTATGAGAATTCTAGGGTTTAAGGACAAAACAAAGAGAGTTAGCTTGTAAAGAGAATGAAGTGGCTTTGTCTTGTTTCAAAACCACGTTGTGAAATTCTTCTCTCGCTCATGAACGTGGGTAGGTTTGTGCTAAATCATGTAAATTCAGTGTGATTTGCTCTTTGTGTGGGTGTGCTTTATGGTGGTGTTCATGGGGTCTAAATATCTCACACAAACGCACAAACATACTATGAGGCCAGCAGGACTGCTACTCATCCTACCACCAGAGAGGTAGGAGACTAACTGAGCCGAGCGAGGGAGAGCTACCCGAGTAGTGGAAGCGTAAAGGGAAGTGTAAGCATCCCCCCATAGCTTCGCTTCTCCCCTAAGGGGGGATTATTGAGGGAGATGGCAGAGATCACTTTGGTCCTTATTGCCCATATTAAGTCTCAAAAAAAAAAGAACTCGAACTCCTAACCCTTATGAAGAAGGTCCATTGGGAATATTTTGTTCATTGTTGTTTCTTCAGCCTCATCCTTCCAAACACGTTCCTTTCCCATGCACCTTCAATGGATCTTGAAGATTTGAATTCCAGGCTTTGACAACAGAATTTGGAAATGATACTAACCATTGCACAAATTTAAGCTCCAACACTTCCAAATTAAAAAATGGTCCACAAAACACGAGGATCCAAAGCTTTAACCATGAGGAAAATGTGACTAAACTACGCATAGGAAAATGTGAAAAAAATTGCTTGAGCCTAATGTAATGCAATTTCAATAGAACACCTTTGTATATATTCCTCAGATACATTTATTCCTCAGATACAATACAAAGAATGAATTGAATTTAGAAAAGAAAGAAACGAAAAAAAACTATCCAACCCTCCTCAACTTGAAGGAATAAAAAAATGAAGCCAATATCGCTTGTTTCATGCAACCATCGCCATCGGCCCATCAGGCGTTTCAAACGATGCCGGCTGCCAAAAATTAAAAGTGGCTTTGCCGGTTAAACTTGGAAACTAATCAACAAGTGGAGCTCCAATCGTAGTCTCCTACTTCCCCATCAACTCGAATCTCTCTCGCTTATAGTAACTCAAAACTACATGCAGCAATTGAATTGCGTTTACCGAGTCTCTAATGCCAGTAAAAATATTGCTACTGCCAGGAGCTAGCTGATCATGGTCACGAATCCAATTAACTGTTGGGTCCACTCATATGAATGATTAATGGAATAATCAAAGGTCAAAGGGAGGTGGAGATTGTTAAAAAGTTGAGTCAATATTGATTCAATGGTTTGACCAACTTGTTTTCAGGGATGCTCTCTCCTAATGTTGGAGCATTTGAGCTCTCAAGATAGCCTTCAATGACCGAGTTTATGGCTCTCAGATTTTGTGTATCTAGGCCTATATATACCTTGTGGATAGGCTGTCGATTTGGGGATATGATAGAGAAATGGAGAAGAGAAGAGAAAAGATAGAGAGGGTGAGCTAATAGTGAAAAGCCTTCAGGTCAAGAGCTCCTTGCTCGATTGTGAAATAAAAATGGTGAAGATAAAATAGAATTATAAAGAGTAAAAGAAAAAATACTATGATATACCAGGATGAGCAATAATTCAAGTACCCTTGAGTGAGGGGCATGGATAAGGGTGTGAGTTTTGTAGATTTTGTCAATATCACAATTGTAATCTCTATGTTACATACATAGTAAAATCTTTCTCCCGTGGATATAAGTATTTTAGGCCGAACCATGTAATTTATTGTTGACATATCTTTTCATGTATGTGATTTTTTTTTAATCTATTTGTGGATGCTTCTATGAGGCCGAAGAGATATACGACATAAAAGAATAATATCCCAACAATAGCCAAATTTTTTAAGTATGGCAGAGGAAGGTCCCCTGTTTTATTTTTTGTATCTTTTAGGTTGTATTTTGATTCCGAATTTGGTGAGAAAAAATATAATGAAAATAAAATAGTTAAACGATCTAACTGTTCAGGAACATTAGATCATCTATATTTTTTTTATTTTTTATTTTACCAAATTCTCAATCCAAACACGGACAGAGTAAAAAAAATCTGTAATTTGAGTGTGGTGTATTGTAGTGAGGTCCACTTGATTTCATTGTATTAAAGATGAATAAATAAGATTTGTAATTTACTTAGCTGATGTAGTAGCAAGACTCTAGCTCAGTTGAATTAAGAATTTT
>BRYE01000008.1:20954261-20956761 GCA_030159115.1 Actinidia arguta var. hypoleuca
GATTTAATGCATACATAATTGAATAACCTACTATGTAGCACTCACCGAGGGGTGATCCCTAAAGAATCCAGCTCCAGGAGTCACCCCTAAGCCTTTTTTTAAAAAAAAATTACATTATCTTATCACACTATAGTAGCTAATTGAATGAAATTTATAATACATTTTGCAACGAAATCTAAGATTTCTATTTAATTGAAATTGTGGGTAAATCTGTCCATAAAATAAAAAATAATAATAATAATTTATCGTGCGTTTTAAAGTATCTAAGATTTTTTGTACAACAAGTTAATAGTAATAGAACTGACCCGTAAATCACCCTAACACATATTTTACTGGCTCGGTCCAAGCTGAGCCCAAAGCTCTACAAGGAAAGTATCTTAGACCTGGGCCAGAGATCGTATACTGGAAGTGTGGATGGGATCCAGTAAGTTATGGGCCTAATGTCATGGTCTGGCCCACAACAGAACACAACCCACATTAAACACTAGCCTTTATATGGGCCCATTTCCGCCGCATGGAAACTTCGTACAAGGTTCCCAAAGTTTTTTCGCCTACAACCCTTCCCACCAAACCAACCAATAGGGACCTAACACGCATGGACGGATCTAGAATTTGATTTTTGGGTGCGAAAGTATATGTAATCCTTATTAAGAAAATTTACCGAGAAGTTTAACCTATAATATGGATTTACAATAATAATTTATTACAACACAAACAAATTAAATTATATGATTGTAAAATATTTAATTAACCAATCCTCGTCAACAATTAATAGAGAAATCACTACCTAAATAAAACTTTTGAATATGAATAGTATTTTTTTTAATAATAATTTTTAATAGAGTAATGTTGTACAAACTACTATATTTTATAATTTTTTCTTATTTATTGGAGTTGTCTCTATCACAATACACTGAGTTATATTTTAAGTTTTAAAACTTTATTATATTCGATACAGAATAAGAAGTTTCTAAAGTTAATTTATTTGTATAACATTTTCTCTTGAGAAATGATTCAGCTTAAGGTCTAATTTGAGCAAGTCTTTTTTAAAGCGATTATGATTGTTTTAATTTTTGAGTTTTTTTGGATTTAGTAAAAAAAATTCTCATTTAATAGATTTTATTTAATTTGAATAAAATTTTAACATTTTTAGATTCTATCATCAAGAATAATTTGAAAAGTATAAAATTTGATCAATCGGTAAAAAATACTATAAAAACTAAAATACTTATAAATTAAAACAGCTAAAATAGTTCAGAAAAGTTAGCCCGAACGGAGTCTAAGTCGTTCAATTCCAAATAATGTCATTGGTTACTAGCTTAGTGTTGTAATTGTCCAACTATAGACAATAAAATTTCTCATATTTAAATCTCTGTAATGGGCATGTTCGGATGTTCCTCTCAAAAACCCCAAGAGGCAAAAAGAGCCGCCAGTGCCATCTCATCCTCCCAAAAAATTATTTAAAAAATAGACTCCAACTGGAACACCTCCTCTCCTCCCTCCTCACCTCCCAAAAATTATTTAAAAAATAGACTCCAACTGGAACACCTCCTCTCCTCCCACCTCACCTCCCAAAAATTAGTAAAAAATAGACTCCAACTGGAACACCTCCTCTCCTCTCCTCTCCTCCTGGAACACCTCCCAAAAATTAGTAAAAATGGACTCCAACTGGAACACCTACTCTCCTCCCCCAAAATGAGTAAAAAATAGACTCCAACTGGAACACCTCCTCTCCTCCCCAAAAATTAGTAAAAAATAGACTCTCTCCTCCCAAAAAATTAGTAAAAAATGGATTCCAACTGGAACACCTCCTCTCCCTCTCTATATGGGAAATATGCATTTGTACACTCTCTCACTCCATGGTTTTAATAAGTTTTTAACTATACCCATCTCAAACACCATTTCTCTAAAATTCTAAATTGAGATGGCCCTTGTCGGTAAACTTCCTTCTCTATCATCATCGTCACCCAAATTCAGAAAACCCAATTCCTTCAAATTAAACCCAGTTCCCTCCATACATTGCACATCAAATTCTCCATCACCCTTCACAGAAAAACACTCGATTGAGCGGTATAACAGGGACAATTGGGTGTACAAGAGCCAGTTGGAACAGCCCGATTCGTGCCCGGTAGCGCCGGATCCGGGTTCGATCCGGGACCACGAGATAGCGGCGCAGCTGCCGGAGCTGAAGCGGCTGCTGGAGGTACTGAGAGAGAAGAGAGAGAGTACTGGAGGAGGGGAGAGAGGGAGGGGGCCCGGGAACGTGTTCCTGGTGGGGACCGGACCCGGCGACCCGGAACTGCTGACGGTGAAGGCGGTGAGAGTGATTCGGTGCGCTGATCTCTTGTTGTACGACCGGTTGGTGTCCACTGAGGTGCTGGATTTGGTTGGCCCTGATGCTAGGCTCCTCTATGTGGGGAAGACTGCTGGGTACCATAGCAGAACCCAGGTCAGGATATGCTTTTATGGGTATTTATTTGTATGCAAATTGAAGATTTGT
>BRYE01000008.1:20971761-20974261 GCA_030159115.1 Actinidia arguta var. hypoleuca
TTCACCAATAAGAGTAATGTCTTTAAGTCAACACTTGTTGCTTGTACTATATAAATTTCTTTCTTAATTACTACCTTACACGGCATTATAAAAGGAACATTAACATGACGTCACATTTGGTATAGGAAGCTATTGTTGAAGGCAACCCTTGTGCGTAAACAAAACGACAAGCTTGCTTTTATATAATTAATTTTAATATAAATATGTATTTTAATTTATTTTTTAAAATTTTATTATTTAGATTAATATAGATAATATATATAAGTTACCGTTTGTATTTAAATAATATTTTTTATAAGTTTTGAAATTTAATCTTAAATCTCTTATAATAAAAAAGTACAAATATTATTAGAAATAATGGTTACAAAAAATTTTATTGTACGTTTTATATTTTTCACTGTTAAATTAAAAAAATTGTATTGGGCATTAATTTTTCTAGATAAATTTTTTTAAAAGAAAATTTTTAGTTTTAGTTTATTTTATTAACATGACTACAAAAATAAATGAGTAAGAAATATTTATTAAGAAAACATCACATCAGAGAAATAATAATGAGAATGATTCTTTGTATTTTTAGGAAACCATATTTGCTTGGTACGTAGTATAGATTGCATGACTTGCAGCTAAAGCCCAATCTTTTATTTTATTTTTTTTTGTTATTTTTTTTCTATTTTAGTAAATTTACTTTTACTATTTGATCAAAACTTTATATATAAGTTTCGATTCCTTTTACAAGGAATCTAAAATGAAAAAACTAATCTGATTTGGAAAAAAGGTTTACTTTGTCCTTAGCTGATTTTTCAAATTTTAATAAGATTTTTACAATTTCAAATTTCTCTCACTAAGTCGAATTGGAAAAAAAAAAAAGATTCACTAAAGTTAGAAAACTTAAAAATCAAAGATGTAAAAAATCTAAAAAAAACTTTGCCAAAATGGACCTTAATTAGAATAAATTGCACCGTTGTTGAATTATTTTTGTTAATGAACTTTTTATATTTATTGGTTTTTAAATTATTTTGTAAAATTCATTGTATTAATTTAGATTTTAGTATTTTTTTAGAAAAAATTTACTCTTTTTATTCTTGTATGAAAAATGAATCGAAAAAAAAAAAGATGAAAAAAAAACTCACGAAAATATCATGAATGGGCATAGACTAGCATTGACCTAAATATATATTTAAATGAATACCTACAATAATTATTTGTTGAGTAAATTTCCCTTTGACCCCCTATAATTTGGATTACATGCAGATTAACCCTCTCATATTACATTAACAACACATAATTCCTTATAATTTGTGGACTAATCCGCATTACTTACATCATTAACGAAAAAAATTAAAAAGTCCATTTTATCCTTATATTTGTAAGTCAATACTTTATCTAGAGAGAGTGTATCATCACCTAGCCCAAACCATAAGAGATCAAAATGTATTTTTATGGCCTTCACTTTGAAAATCACATCAATTTTTTCATGTAGCCCGCGCACGTCATTCACATCATGTTAACTTCTTCTGAACTCTGACGGTGCAAATTAAAAATTTGATGAGAGAAAAAAAAAAAAAGAAAAAGAAAAAGTCAAAGAATCCATAATCGTTATCCTCCGACTCTTCTTTTTTCCTCTCACATTTTGTAATCCAAGTACAATGGTGCACCTAAAAAAAAATCTAAACGGTATTAAAGTTTTTCAGAATAGTGAAAATTGACAATCAAATTGGAATGATAGAGTACTTTTCACGAATATTTAATAATTTTCATAGATTTCAATGCACTACTTTTACAAAATTTAATATATTTTTCATACTTGTTAATATATTTTTTATCCATTAACGATGTTCACCTGGTTAACATTTTTTAATTTTTATTTTATATTTTTTTTCTTGGGTTCTACGAATCTATCATAAGTTTTGACAAACTTGTGATGATTAAGGATCAAACTATAAGACGTGATTGGGACCAAGAAAGATGCCTAGTAACTAAGGGAACATCACTAGCTAATGAAGTTAGTTCATATTCGTGATGATGAGTGATTATGGCTTAATAAATAGCCGTGATTTTTAAGTTACAAATCGAGTCAAAATCCATGATGAGCTTGCCAAAGGTTCAAGATAAGCTCACTAAATAAACACATTTGCCAATTTCGTTTTTTGTATTTTTGGCCTTTATTGATTGAGATTGATGTTATTAATACAGAGTATTTTATTTACTTGAAAGGTTTTTCGATTAGAAAACTTAAAAATATTAAAAAATTAATTGAAATTTAAAAAGTTTACTGAGACTAAAAAATAAGTACCGTTTGAATTATCAAAATAGATTTAAAATGAACCCCCAAAATGCTTTGACTGTATCAGTGCAGGCCATTTTTAGAATGCAGAAAAGTCGAGTTCTTAATTTAATGACAAATAGACGAAAAAGACTACATTGACACTTACCAGTGCAGGCTATTTTTAGAATGCAGAAAAGTCAAGTTCTTGATTTAATGACAAATCGACGAAAATGA
>BRYE01000008.1:20979261-20981761 GCA_030159115.1 Actinidia arguta var. hypoleuca
ATAATTTTTTATTATTGTTAGTTGCAACTCCTACCTAATTATGCTTTTAAAGAGCAAGTAGGAATTAGGGTTTCATATGGGGTTAGGAAGATAATTACTTAAAAATTACAAAACTTGATATGAAATGCTGGCTCTTGTTAGACCAAGTGATCATAGTTTAATCTTGATGATCTCTCTCTTGTTGGGATTCATCAAGTTGGAGGTAGGCCATAATGATTTTCAAAGCTCTAAAATTCCAATCTGTACCAGAAGAATTTTCAAAGTTCAAGGTGGAATTCCTAACCCATAACTACCTCAACGATCATTGGGGCTTAGTTGTTTTAACTAATAATTGGATGAATTATGATAGTATTGAATCATTTGTCGCGCATAGATTAATTAGGGGTTTATGTACTTCAGTATTTTAGTTTAGTTTAGTTTAGTTTGAGAGGCTGAGGAGTAAGTTTGAGAGTTTTTGTCAGTTACAGTACTAGAAAAGTTTGTATACTTTCCGAAGTTTTTTCATGCATTTCTTTTATATTGTATCTTTGATTTTAATTTTTTTAATGAAGTTTTTACTTTTTCAATAAAAAAAATTAATCAGGCGTAAGTACTGATAAGGATCATTAGAGTATCTCCAATGCACTAGATAAAAAAAGTGTGGTAAAATGCGTGTTAGTGTACACATAAGAAAAAATGAGTTTTAATTTTGTTTGTTAAATATCGACTAATTTATCGAGTCATTAATGGGCTAGCCAAAAGCGTATGTTAAAACAAACAAAAATTTAAAAAAATACAAATGGACCGCACTATCTAGTCTTCTTTCTCTTCTCCTCTCTCTCCCGTGGTTTGTTATGTCCCTCTCTAAACTTAATGGGTGACTTAATAAAAGATAAAACTTGTTGCAATTAGAGTCCACTTCAGTCATCCCATTGGAGGCTAAAAAGTAAAAAAAAAAATTATATTATCTTTACGTGCTATCTAACGAAGAGAGTTAACAATGTATTTAATGAATTCATTATTGGAGATGCACTTAATGGCCAGTTGTAATTTGGCCCTTATGTTGTTTAATTAATCAGTGATATAATTCATGATCCGGTGCTGGTTTTTCACTCATCATGCATATTTCGTAATTGTTTTTGTTTTGGTAAGAGTTGCAATATTTCACTTGTTTCTCAATTTTGTTGCAACCAATGTGTATTGATCAACTCTTTAGAGTGTGTTTAGATTAAGGATTTAGTGAGAAAAAATAAAATAAAAATAAAAAAGATAGATGTTTCAATAATTCCGAAAAATTGGATCGTTTGACTTTTCTATTTTTATTTTTTTTTCTTACTAAATCCGAGATCTAAACACAGCCTTAGTAGGAGGTTTTATGTAATTGGAAATCACTAATCAATACGTTTGGATTTAGAATTTGTAGAAGGAAAAAAAATATGGAAAGAAGATAATTAAAGTAAAAGAACCTAGGTTTACTTCATTTTTTTGTTGGAAAAGAAAATGAGAAAAAAAGGAATAATTATTCGTCAATTTTTTTTTTGTTATTCATAAAAATTAATAAGAAATTTCATTTCCCTCCCAATTTTCTTTCTCTGGACAAATTCAAGATCCAAAACATGTCATATAACTTTCATGATTCATAAACCAGGATTCGGATCATGGGAGTGGGTGAAGTTTTCCTAAGTGGTGTAAAACGATATCGCATAAAATGACGTTATTTTGTACCATAATTAACCAAAACAATGTCATTTTAAACTACTTTAGGAAAACTCCACCCTAGAGGATCCGAACTCCATAAACCAAGTCGAGTTTATTCAACATATCATAAAAAATTGTTTCTTGCTCCATGATTACTATTGTGGAAGTAATCTTTTGTATGGTAATCCGGGTGACAATAATTCTTGTGTTGGATAGTTCATATGGAATTTTGTTCGGATTTTAAATGACATTTTATTTGTGGATGGTGAGATTAGTCTTTGGATTAATCAGTTAAATAGACCGAATACCGATATATAAAAAGAGGGACACAATTTCTCTGAAGTTTCAAAAATTGGACTGCATTGTGTAGTTTAAGTATTTTGAACTTATTTTGAGCTCATTTTGATGATTCAAACCATTTAGATTGTAAAATTCGTCGTGAAAATCAATACTATTGAAAATCACGTTGATCGGATACAAATCAATACCCGCCGAGTATTATTTTATAATTTCATAAATAAGTATCACATACAAAATTATGTCAATTTATCTTGATAAAAATATTAATTAATTATTAATTTATATCCAAACAATATATTTTTTTTACAATACGTGAAAAATGCAATTAAAGACAATGCAAAAGTCACTATTTTTGCTTTTGGTACACCTTTTATAATTACATCTAGCAGTTAAGGGGTTGAACGACCAGAGCTTTCTCTCACCAACTATGGAAGAGGGTATTGAAGTGAGAGAAGAATTATGCACATGGTGTTGTCCTTGGAGAATTAATATCCATGTACTGATAAATAGAAAAAAATTTACT
>BRYE01000008.1:20984261-20986761 GCA_030159115.1 Actinidia arguta var. hypoleuca
AAATCTAATGGACCTATCTTGGGCTTCTCAAAATAATCTGAATTATTTATCTTGCAAGGCTTTTTGACAAGATCAATCATTTAACAAAATCAACATCGATAGCCGCATAATTTGATAACATTTATCTTTAAAATAATAAACATTAAGTATGGTCTCAAGGATAGATTTTCTATTTTTTCAAAGCAAAGATAATACGATGGAATAGCTAGTTATCAATTTCTAATCAATTTATTTTTTTTACAGACTATTTGCTCAATATGTCTTATAAAATAAACTGTTTAAATTATATTATTAGGCCCGAGATGAGGCCATCAAGCCCTCATATTGCCGTGATCCGCATTATAGGCGAAACACCGGCCCCAAATCCAAAGTGGGGATAGTAGTTCAACACAAGTATTATTATCCCTTATCATTAGCATTGGCTCGAGTCAGGTGGATCAGACTCTTCATCAAAAAGTGAGGGTAGGCGGAACCACTCCCTTTTAAGGAGGGGGTATAAGTGTAATTTTTTCAAACTTGAATGCTCTATTTTTTCCAATTTTTTATTTTTAAATGCAATATGTTTTCATACTTAGTCATTAGTTATCCATATACTTTACTTTCTCAGTCAAGAAAGATATGGTAACAAACTATGTCTTGAAATTGATAATCTAAAAATTATCAATTTTCATATTAAAAATAAGAAAAATATATTTTAAATAAAAAATAAATTATAAAAAACTATAAAGGGCATCACTTGGGCCTAGTTTGGGGCATTGATTTTTTTAGTCTTTGGTGAACTTTTTTCTCTCCATTTGATCAAAATTTTATCATTTTTCGGATCCTCTTAACGAGAGAAATCCAAGAATATAAAAAAAATCATCTAATTTATAAAAAAAATTTACTAAAGACGAAAAAACAAACTATTTTAGATTATTTTATTGGGATAAAAATAATTTTTTTCGTTTTTCGTTTACTTTTTTTTTTCAAATTAGATGATTTTTTTTTATATCTTCGAACTTCTCTTGTTGAGAGAAACCTCATAAATATAAAATATTAATCAAACGGAAAAAAAAATCACTAAAGCCTAAAAAAACTAAAACAAAAAAAATATCCTAAATTGGGCGTTATACATTTTACCTTAGGCCCAAATAAGGTTAAGCCACCTCTGCTTGGGCATTGCATGTTGCGTGCCTAGTAACCTTATTTTCCATTTATATTGAGCAAGCCCTGTCCTATATTTGGGCCTATGGGCTATAAGCCCATTTAAAAACCTATACCATGGATAATTTTTTATATAATAAAACAAAAACAAAAGAATGTTTTGTATTGAAACAATGCCCCAATTAGGGTTTTTCAGGATATTTTCTTAATCATAGCAACAAAAGTCATCAACTGTTCAAAAAATAAAAATGTTTTGATCTGGTAAGGCTTATTGTAAGGGGGCAAAATATACGATGACAGAATCCGCCCCTGCTAAGTCAGGGGCCTCCGCCGAGCTACCTATACAAGATAAGCTCGGTAGTCCTCTCCGTCAAAACTCAGTGAAGACATTACTAAAGACATGCACTGTCCGAGTCAAGGCTACCATTAATCTTGAGATGTCGCTATTTAGTAAGCTCGGTAGAGCAACCACGCTGGAGCTTGGACAAGGAGTAACGACCGACGGTAATCTCAAGGGATGTCAGGGACAGAAGGTAACTTGCGCGGCAAAGTTTCTTTTGACAGCCCCCATGCCCAGGACGAGATGGTGACTGCATAATGACAGGCTATCAATCAGCCCCTAGGAGCATGACTGGGTCAGCCTCCTACTCACTGACACAGCGGTCGGCGTGTACAGGGACGCGCCAAGCTGCAATCTGTCTAATAACAAGATAGCGCGTCAAGGCACACGCTGAATTGTGCCATATAAAGTCAGCATTTCTTTCTTTCAAAGGTATGCGAATACCTCACACATCGGTTAAAAAGTCATTTGGACATTTGAATATCAATTCTTGAGTACAAAATGGGTTAGATCTACTTAGAAATTTGTATCATTCTATAAGATTTTTTCCATATAATCAACTGGGTTTAACCCCATTATTATATTAATTTATTTTTTTCTTTTTGCCGTTTGCTATGAGAAAAAAAGAAGAAAAGAAAACTGCATATCTCAACAATAAGACTCCATCTCAAACAAAACATCTATGCCTGGTAAAAGAGCTCGTCAAGCACTTATACCAACCCCTTGGTCTTCATTAATTCAAATTTCAAGTAGCCAAGTCGATCCCTAAAAAAGTAGCTATGTTTACTTTCACTAATGGGCTCACAAAGTCCCTAAACCAGGTACAATACTTACACTAGTGGGCTCTTCCTTGGATTGGCCTTCTTGCTTCTTTCTATACACTTTTATTTATTTTTTCAGGCCCAACCAGATGAGGTCCATCACTTGAGCAACCTAGGTTGAAATTCTCAAGATACTACATAAATCATTAATGATCTCAAGCAAATATCAATGGTACAATTGCTACAATGAGTCCAC
>BRYE01000008.1:20991761-21014261 GCA_030159115.1 Actinidia arguta var. hypoleuca
ATTAATATTATTTTTTCTATAACTAATCTACTCGTCAAACTCTACAAAATAAATGACTCGAATCCTATTATTAGACTCTCGATGTACCTAATATCACGCGGGCAATACCGTACTGTATGTGAGAGGGCTCCAAGTGTTTAGGACTCCTAATAATGTAAACACTCTAAATTAAGGAGCCCCAGAGGTTAGGTATCACATGGCATATTTTTAGTATCATCTTTTGGGAATTTCAATTTTTCAAGCCTATATATATATATATATATATATATATATAAATTGCATTGAAATTCAAATTAAAAGGTATTAATTTTAAACATTACTCATTTATTCTTCCCATTTTGAATATATTCACAAACATTTCTTGGGGATAATTTTAAAAAAATAAAAACTTTATATTTTGACGTTTTGAACATGACTAACAATTTAAGAAATGCAATCTAAAATTGGAAAAATATGATCCGACCATTAGCAAGGGTGAAGTATATGGCTTTGTGACAAAGCATAAACAACTCCATCTAATAAATATTAATTGAAGTTTTTCTTATTACAAAAAACGAATTTCACATAAATATGTGATTACGAGAGACTATAACATGAAATAACCACCGGCTATCAATACGATAAAATAATAACCACCAATGTTAAAAACGTCTTGCCATGATTGGGACTTACAGTAAAATGTCTTGTCTTGTCTTGTCTTGTTAACTATTACGGTAACGTTTAAAAAGCGCATAGAAGAGATGTTAATTTGGCCACTGAAGTGTTGTTTCCCAAATAGTTTTAGAATCTAATAATGTAATGAAAATGTGATGTGATGTTTTAAGTTTCATTGAATAGTTCATTTATAGAAGAAATTAAGATTGATCGGAAATGATAACGGTATGATTGAATCACATTTCTCTCTTTTAAAAAAGTGGATGGGATATGATTTTAAAAATAAATTATAAAAAATAGCCTAATATATAGTCATCGATGTTCAGTTAATTTAATTTTTTTTAGGGGCCTTTTAATTTGACTTTTGAAAATGGATGGCTTAATATTCTAGTTTATTTACATTTGAGATCCTCTATAAGGATGATCTTTTCTATAATTTTGCAATTAAATTTGGATATTTTTTCTGTATCTGAACTTATGTTATAATAAAAAAAACAATAAAATTACACAGTATTAAATTTTAATTCACGTTAATATTTGATTTTTAAACAGCTCCATCAATTTCACATCTCGTCATGTCCCCAAAATTGATTGGGTGCCATCAAGGATTTAGACCTGGTCCACTTCCGAGAAAAAAGAAAATTATATATTTTAATTATTCAGTTAGTAAAAAACTTGTAAACGTACAAGATTTTTTCATAATTTTATTTTTTTAACTACATCTTCTATATTTTAATTTTCACAAATTTGTTTTTGGTCTAATGAGTACAACCAATAAATTAGGTTTTCTTTTCCAATAAACTGTGTTTGGATTAAGAATTTAATGAAAAAAATACAAAATGAACATGAATCCAATGGTTTAAATTCAATTTTTTTTTTTACTTTTTTTTCTCCATAAATCTCTCTGTAGCTTACTTTTTTTTTGACAGGCAAAGTAAAATGTCATTAAAAATAATAAAACTAAAAGTACAACGGTATTTACTCCTTAGAAGATTGGTCAAATGGGAATATGGCCACTATTACGAGACTTACCCCTAAGGTTGCTATTCAAATTTTCTTACTAATAACTCTTGAGTCTGTTCAGACTCTGGAGAGAGAAGAAGTGGAAAGAGAGATAGAAACATGGATGTCTGTGAGTGTAGGTATCCTATAAACTAGGGCCTCTTCCACCTTCATTTGCAGCTCCTTCATACTAACAGAACAAAAACAAGAACAAGAACAAAAACACATTGTTATAAAAATTGTGCATCCATGTTGTTATTGGTATATAATGTGTATCCTCCATTGTAAAAGTACAAAAAAATGATATTTTAAAATCCTAAACTTGGTAGGTAGACGAGACTGTTTTAAACACATAACCAACAGAAAAATTGCCCTGGTTAAACGGAGTGGCTACATGATATTTTAAAAACCCTAAATTTGATAGACAAATGAGACTGTTCAAAGCACATAACCAGAAGAAAAACTGCTCCGGTTAAACGGAGTGGTTACATGGTCTGCTAAACAATTTCACTCTATAAAAGTGCCTTAATCAGGACTCCTAGAAGCAAGCCTTGAAGTGTCATAGCTAGTAACTTTGTTTCAGGTCTTTGAGAGTTTCTTTCTATCACTTCTTTATATAGTGCAAGATGTGGATATACAGCAATTTTCCATGTTTTGTTTTTTGGATAAGAATTGCAATTAAGGCACATTTTGTCCTAGCATTTTTTTTTTGAGATTTTTTATTGGTTTTGTTTTTCTAATCTTTTGGTCTTTAGTTAAGTTTTTTAACCATTTGATTAAAATATTATATACTTTTTTTGATTTATTTTGATTAGAAGAGTTTGAAAATCTAAATTTTTTTTTTATTGAATTTGGGAAAAATCTCACACAAAAAAACAATAATTTTAGTTGTCTTGGTGGATTTTTGTTGTAAATTTAAAATTACTTTTATATTTTTAGAATCTTTTCGTAACTGAAAAAATATAAATTTTTAATTAAATGAAAAAAAAAATCATTAAAATCAATAAAACTCAATAATAAAAACAACTAAAAAAATCTCAAAAACATCTAGGTCTAAAATTACACAAATGGAAAATATAATAACACAAACACTTGGCACAAAGAAGTTGACTTTATAGGGTCGTTTTTTGTGTGCGTAAGAAAAATTACTGCCGACAGAAATTGAATTTTTTTTTTTTTTTGAGACAAATCACATCAAAATGACTCTTAGTAGCAGAAATGCCACGATGAGCGTGTCACAGTTTTCAATAAAACTGCAAAAATCAAGTGTGGTTCATTTTTTTATAAATAAATTTATAAATATTGACTCTTTTTATTTGTTTGACTCTTTTTATTTGTTGAATAGATTTTCTTAAAGTATATTTGTGAAATTACAAGACTATATGTTAACTATTTGATTCTTATAAAACCACTGCTTAATAGGTGATTGTTTTGATAATTCGGTAACTAGTCCACTCAACCGGTTATTTTCAAAGGTTTCAATACATATTCACATTTTAATGAATTTCTACATATTTTAATATATTTTTCAAATTGATAATCTATTTAAAATTTGATAATTATTGATGTTATTTACAAAAATCTATAGAGACCTCATTCAACGACCATTGTGTCATATTAGAGAAACTCCAATGGGAAAGTTGGAAAATGGGGTTTCATTTTCTACTTTAGCATCTCTAATAGTGTTTTTACACTCCTTTTAAAAAAAAAAATGCTCTAATGAAGAGGTGCTACAAATATAACCTTTGAGCAGAGATGTAATAAATAAAACTCAGGATAGAACCCCATTAAAATTTTAGCACCCAAGATAGAACCTCATTTTTATCCCCCCGCGCCCTTCAGATTTATTTATTTCATTCCTCAATTATTAATTCGTTCTACTTTAAAGATTGTATTTAGAAACTTTCTAAAAGATTTGGTTGTAAAGTTAGAAAAGGTCTTTTTTGCCCTCAAAATTTGGATCTTGAAGTTCACGTGAGCTTCTTATGTTCATCAATTTAGTAGAAGTTAATAATTTGACTTAATAGAAATAAATTAAATAGTTTAGAGAAAAATAGATAGAATTATTAATTGAGGGACTAAATACACAAAATCTAAATTGTTTAGGGGATAAAAGTGAAGTTAACCCGTTACATATACGACTAGGACCTTTGATATCACATGGGAGAGGGATTGAAGGAATGGGGCCATGGCAGCTGCCAGGTGGTAATTAGGGTTTTATCGATTGGGTGGGTTTGTGGGGTTTTATTGTCGTAAAAATCTTATTAAAAAACAATGAAACAAACCTATTCATAACTTTAATTTCAATAGTTTTTAATAAAAAATTTATTACTGTCGATAAGAAAAGGTAAATTTCATTGAACTCTCTTATTTTTTAAACTAATATCAACATTTCTTCTTTGAGCTAATTTTTGTGCAAAAATAACAAGATTGCCCTTTAATTTAGTATTTGCAATATTTTTCCTCAATACATTAATTAACATTCTCTTTTTTAAAAAAAGATTGATAACAAAACTTATTTTTTTAAGTATTTTTAGATTATGAGCACTTAAAATATAATATTTAGAATACTTTTTTAAAAAAGATTATTGATATGAAAGTTTAATTTTTTTTAAGTATATTTTCATTAGGAGTACTTAAAAAGTAAATAATTTAGGTCAATTCTTTTTTTAAAAAAATAGTTATTGATAAAAAATAAAAATGAAGTTATTAATAAATAAATAGTATTTTTTTAAAGTACTTATTTGTTTTAATGAGTATATTGAGGATTTTTTTTTTTAAAAGTCCTAAATCAAATGATAAGTTTGTCATATTTGCACAAAACTTAGGTTCAGGAGGGAGTCTTGACATTAGTTTCAAAAATAGGGAAGATCACTGTTATTTTTATAACTAAAAGGAGGTAATTGCATTTGTCAAAAATCTCATTGGAGGTCAGTAAAATTTACCAAAAAAAAACTGAAATCAATGCTACCATGAAAAAAAATAAATAAGGTGACACACTGTCATAAAGCTACTAGTTGCTACTATATAGTGGAACTCGTGTACCAACTAATATTTTTGCTGAACATAATTGCACTCTCGAGATTGTAGGTGTTTTTATTTTTCGGTATAAAAAATGCCCAGCATTTTAAATATATATAAGTTTTTTTTTGGAAGTAAGCCCACATTCTTTTGGTGATTCTATTTGGATTAGAAATTTCTCTTTAGCCCCAATTTTTCTGTTTAGTAAATTTCGCTAATCTCCCTTGATGGTTTTGAGAAATACAATCACCTCCATTGAGTTTTGAAATATAAGAAATTCCCTTACTTTTAGAACTATTATGCAGGTTCTCTAGTGGAGCTATTTTCTTTGGAAAAATTCACAATATTGGTCTTTTTTAGGGCTTCCATATTTTTTTTCTCAACACACCATTTTTTTGTAATGAGTTTGTTAAATTTAAGAACAAAATTTATTTTTTAAGTATGCTTTATTAGGATACTTGAAAAGTAAACTATTTATCTCTATTTTTTAAAAAAAATTACTTAATGATAAAAAATAAAAATAGGATAGTTTATAAATAAATGGTATTTTAAAAAAAAGAGAGAATTTTTATTCATTGGTGTATCGATAAAAGAAATTTAGAAGCCCTAAATTTAAAGGCAATCTTGTCATTTGTTTTAAAAACAAAAGCTCCATAGGAGAATTTTGATAATAGTTTCAAAAGTCAGAGAATCCAATGCTATTTCAAAAATTATAAAGGAGGTAACTATAATTTTCAAAAATCTCAGGGAGGTCAGTGAAATTTACTCAAAGGAAAACTGGTCCAAATAGAATCACCCCATTCTTTTGGATTCTTTTTGGGTAATTCTATTTCGACCCAACGAATTTCTCTCTAGCCCCATAATGTAATTTGGATAAATTTCACTCATCTCTCTAAAGTTTTTAATAATTACAATTATCTCTCCTATAATTTTTGAAATAAAAATAACATCTCTTACTTTTGAAACTATTATCAAGATTTTTTTATGGAGCTAAATATTTTGATAAAAATGACAAGATTGTACTTAAATTTGGGGCTTCTAATTTTTTTCCCAATACATCAAATAAAAAAAAAATTCTCTTTTATATTAAAATATTATTTATTTGTAAACAACCCCATTTTTTTATTTTAATCAATCATAAATTAAAAAATAATAATTTTATAAGTTAGTTGAATAAAGAAGGTTATTTCAAGAAAAAAATAGAATGTCTATTAATTTTAATTGGTGTGTTAAGAAAAAATATAAAATCTCTAAAAATAAGAATAATCTTATCATTTTTATCAAAATAATTAACACTTAAAAACAAATTTGATAGTAATTTCAAAAGTTAGGTACGTCTGTGTTATTTTAAAACTAACTGTATTTATTAAAAAAGTCAAGGGAGGTAGGTGAAATTATCTCAAGAAAAAATTCTGGCTATACTCTATAGAGATATTTCTTGAGCCCAAATAGAATCACCCCATTCTTTTAAGACGTGAAATTATGAAAATGCCCCTCGTCTTCTAAAAATAACTTTTAGATATGTGAACCAACAAACGTACTTTGTTTTTAACACATTTTAACGTATATTTACGGATATTTATATATTTTTCACACGTGTCAATACACTTTTTGACGGTTAACCACCTATCTACTTGAGCGATGGGTTGATTTGGGATTTATTGTGGTGGTGGTGATGTTGATGATTGCGGGTTTGGTGGACTAGATAGCTGTTGTGGACCTAGTAAAGGGGAGGGTGGAGGGCGGGTAGTGGATTTGGGTCGGGTCTAGGTCAGGGCGATCGAATCTAGTGTTTGATTCTAAACCAATTTTTCCATTTGTGCTTGTTGCCATGTGGGATGACGTGGCACCCACGTAGCATGCTCTGTTAGTATGAAAAAACAATAGCATTATAGACAAAAGTGGAAAATAATACTTTCAAGGACAAGCAGGAAAAATGGGAAAAACATTAGGCAAGCAAAATGTAATTAACCCCATAATGAAAACGCTGGTGTGGGTCAAATATGGTTAGAAAAGGAAGAGGATATTCTTGCATTTCCAATATGTCCTAGCTTTTTTTGGGGGATTTTTTTAGCTGCATTGCATTTTGATTTTTTTTTTCTTTTAGTGAATTTTTTAAATCATTTGATTAAAAGTTATATTTAACTTTTCTGTTATTCTTGACGAGAGGAGTTTAAAGATGTAAAAATTTGGATCTAATTTCAAAAAAAATTCACGAAAGGCAAAAAATTATAATTTTACTCAACAAATTGTATAATTTTATATCATTATTGAATGTTTTCTAAATTTGAATAAGATCTTTATATTTTTAGACTTTTCTCATCAAGAAAAATCGAAAAAGTATAAAATTTTGATCAACCGGTTAAAAAAATTCACTAAAGAGGAAAAAACTCAAAAATTAAAGGAGTTAAAAAGATCCCAAAAAAACTACGCCAAACAAATTGGTTGATGGATAATTGGCTTTGATTAGTTTTTACTTGGAAAAATACATGCCTGGCAATATGCAGGGGGTGGAGGCACGTATGGACAAGTGGATTCAATTGACCCCATTAAAAAAAATTACGTTATTTTTCATAATATAATTTCTTATAAATATAATTTTGACCCCCAAAAAAATTAGTAATTTATCTTAAATTTTTAAGTTCTATAATTTTAACCCAACTAAACATAAAATTTGACTCTTTTAATCCCGCTGAACATAAATTTTAGCTCCGACCTGAGTCAGTATGGATGAGTCCTCTTTGTGCTCTGGCATGTATTGTTGATGTTTTAATATTGTTGGTTCATTGTTTACGAAATTACGAGTGAGTTTCCTGTTTGTAGCAAGTTTACCCTTTCAATTTCATCTACTGTGTAAAACGTACAAGAAATATTGATAAAATTAAAACTTAGAAGACCAAAATCATGCAAAACGGTTACTTTAGGGACCATTTACGTATTTCACCCATTACAATATGATATTTATTATATGATTCCTTCCTACTAACACCGTGACCGGTGGAGAAATTTTTTAGTAGGGTTTATTAGGTCGGTCCACCCAAAGTCAACATCAGTAATTCAAACTATTCATCTCATAGAAATTGTGAAGTAGATTATTTAAGAGAAAATTAAATTAATTAGACATATATAGACACCGGATCGAATCACATTTTTTTTAATTAACAAAAAAGAAAAGTTTTATTAATTCTTAGAATAACAAAGATGGCAATAACCTCTTCTTCGCCTTGGCCATCCTCTATCGGGACGAACATCTGCATACTTTTACGGGGATGGGGTGGGGATAAAAAAAATATATAAAGAAAAAATTGGGAATGTGGTGGGGATGATTTTGCATGTCTTTGATATGATAACCGCCCCAACTCTGCTTCACTAAAATAATATATATTTTATTTATTATATTATATATTATTTAATATTTACTAATAATAAATCTTAAATATAAAAAAATAATTAAATATGATTTTTTTAGTATCTTGCGTATATATAAGGGACTTAAAAGGACATAAACTTTAAATTAATATTGTTGTTGTTGTTTTTATTTTTTTATGCCCTTAACTTTTAATTTTTAATAAATTTTAAATATTGTATTTTTAATGTTAACTAAGTAGAAGTTATTCATTGTTTATTATGTTTATTTTTTATTTTTTTATCTAAGAAAGTAAATAATTTGTATTTAATCAAAGAAAAAAAAAAATAAAAAACGGGGATGGGCCGGAAAAATTCGGTCTCCATAAGAGATGGAGATGGAGTGATCAATTCAATCCTTCATGTGGATCGATGAAAGGATGATAATGTATATTGATAACAGATATGGGAATATAATTTAATACATCATCCGCTTGTAACTAGCCCTATACAATTGTACATTGAGAAAAAAAAAGTAGTGGTTATAAACTTATATGTCTCAAAATCATTTTTGTCCTCTATTTCTTAAGACATAAGTGACATGAGTAATATTTTGCATTTTTTTTTATCAGGTAAATGAATATATTAATCAAGAGTTGAACCTCCGGATATACCCGGAAGGTGGACAATAAACAAGATATAAGGCCAATACAAGGGCCAGAAAATAGAACACTGCCACAAAGCAGGGCAAGTGACACAAACTCCCACAACCGGGACCAAACAATGAAAACCAACAACCGAGGTTGGAAAAATACCAACTAGCATAACAAAGGAACACCTAAGGCTAGAAGAGTGACGAGCAAAGAGCCCAACAACACCACAGCAGCCAGTAATAAATCTATAGAGTCTGATCACATTAGTCCCCAGCTTAGGACATGGGAACTGGAGAAATGTGATAGACGCAGCACTAATAAACATTGCACTTATTAACCATAGAAGCAGCAAAAGTATCTGGCATTAGCAGCCAGTGATAACAGAGAACTGAAACCAATCCCAAGCAGCAGACTGAAGCATGAGCAATAAGAGATCTGGAACCTGCACCAACAAGGACCCTACCGCAACAGAGGCAACAGCCACTTCAACAGCATAGAGCAGCATCAACAAACATAAGATCTGAAACCAGCCCAGGCTCAGCAAACAAAATGTGAACTAAATCAGGCCCACAACAACAATAGAGCTAGGCATTCTCAGCAACCCAGACCAGCACACAGCAACTACAATCAATGAAGCTGGGCTTCTCAGCATCCCAGACCAGCAGCCACAACAACAGCCTAAGGAGCAGCACCGACAGAACAAGATTGGACCAGGCCAGGGAACAACAAACCAAAACCAAGCCTAACGCGTTTTTTTTTTTTTTTAATAAAAAGAAAAGAAACCAAAAAGGAACAGGCCTAAGAGCCCAAAGCACCTAACTGGGCTTAGAGAAGAGCCCATCTATTTTTTTTAACAAGGCCTGTGAGCCCAGAGCACCTAACTAGGCTTAAAGAAAAGCCCATCTATCTATCTATCTATCTATTTTTTTTATTGTTTTTAAAGAAAAGAAACCAAAAAGGAACATGGCCTAAGAGCCCAGAGCTCCAACCTGGGCTTAAAGAAAGCCCATCTAAAAGAAAAGGAAATAAAGAATAAAACCCTCCCGAAAAAGACTACTGGTAGAGCAATATGCCACTACTGGACGAGCAAAACCTGACCTAAACTAGCTACTGGATTGGGGACTACCAATAGGGCATTAAGCCACTACCAGAAGAGATCACCATGAATGAGCAGAGCAGTAACAAGCAGGAACTGACCAGCAACAGGTGAATAATTGGTAACTTGACCAATCCTTGAAACAGACCATCACAGCATCAGAAGAACGAACATTCGAGCAGTAAATAGATAGGAGATCAAATCTTAGCTTCACCACAGGAGCAGCATCAACCATTGCGAGCAGAAACAGGGATTTGAGATTCAAAAACCCTGCAGCAACAACACAAGCATAGCATTGATCCAATCACAGCTAATGGCCATAAGCCTTAGCAGCAACACCAGAGATATACCAATGATAAACTAGCAACAAAAGCTCAGCACATCAAACAGTAATAAAAACTTAGAATAAGCCATAACAGCAACCAAGCATAACAAAAGCATATCAAACCTCAGTAATCACACCATAAAAATAGAGACCCATCATTGGATAGAGGTTATAAATAACCCTATACACCTGGATTTGTATGTGTCTAATGATATCCTTTGGTTGTTTGATAATGCCTTCAAATATCCTCTCATTTCTAGCCTCCCAAATGCAGTAAACTGTGCATGCAAACCCTATCCTTTTGGCTCTAGCTTGAAGAGCCACTTTGCAGCAGCCTTCAAGGTGTTCATGGCTCGGGATATGCCCAACCATTGCTTGATATGGACCCACACCTGATTACACACAGTGCATTGAAAGAACAGGTGATCTATTGATTCATCTATAGCATTTCATAATGGGCATATCCTGTCTTCAGAGAAATCTTGCATCTTATCTCTCGTAAGCAATCTGTCCTTTAGCCCCAGCCAAAGGATGAATGAATGCTTAGGAGTGATACAGCTATGCCAGACCACTTTTGGCCAAGCGAGGTTACCCCTCCGAGGTCTGAAAAATTCATATGCTGCTTTTGATCTAAATCCTCCATCTAATACCCATTGCTCCAATCTATGTTTAACTGCCTGCATAGATCCCTCTACTGCCAAAATTTTATCTCTAATGAATAGCACTTGTTTCATCATTGCAGAATCTTGCTTCCTACCATTGTAGTCCCATATCAAAGAATTTTGTAGGTAATTCTGGTGAATCCATCGAACCCACAATGAATCTTTTTTATCTTTAATGTTCCATAGGTTCTTAGAAAAGCAAGGCCAAATTCCAGGCTTCTAAGTTCTTAAACCCTAATCCTCCTTCTATTTTGGGAAGGTAGATGGATTCCCAAGCAACCAGTGCCTTTTTAGCCACATAACACTGACCCCCTCATAAGAAATTTCTACACATTCGGGTAAGCCTCTCCCTTATCCCAACAGGGATGGGCAAATTGGAAAACCAAAAGCACTCAACTCCTTAAAGAATTGATCTGATCATTTCGCATCTACCAGCATGGGAAAGGTTCATACCTGCCCAAGAGTTAATATACCCTGCAATCCTGTCTGTGAAGGGTGAAATTGGGCAATTGTTAGTTTTGTGGTGGCAATAGGCAATCCTAAGTATCTAAATGGGAATCTGCCATCAGAGAAGCCAGACAAGCTCTTGATGGTCTCAAGGTCATCCCTTGGGATACCTGCAACAAATAAGTTGGATTTTTGCATGCTGACTCTCAACCCAGAACAGTCTCCAAAACTCCCCAATTTGTTTAACAAGAGTTGGACTGGTGTTACATCCCCTCTTGAGAACAGAATAAGATCATCTGCAAAAGCCAAATGTGTAATGTTTAGGCCTTGACACTTGGGGTGGAAATTAAAGTCTCTGTTGTCCCTAAGTTGATTCAGACTCCTAGAAAGATATTCCAAACATAAGACAAAAAGGAAGGGGGAAATAGGGTCCCCTTGCCTTATAACTTGATGACCCTTAAAGAATCAATGCATAGAACCATTTGTATAGATAGAGTGTGAGGTTGTTGAAATGCACTGCATAACCCATCCTACAAACATACTAGGGAATCGCAATCCTGTGAGCACATCCTTCACAAAGTCCCAGTTGATGGTGTCATAGGCCTTCCTTAGATCTATCTTCATGATGCACCTAGGAGATATCCTACTCCAGCCATATCTATTGAGGAGTTCCTAGACTAGGTAAATGTTCTCTACCATACCCCTACCTTGGACAAAGGCAGCTTGGGCTGGATCTATCATGTTTGGAAGAATTAGAGCAAGTCTGGCAGCCATGATTTTTTAGATCACCTTATACGATACATTGCAGCATGCAATTGGCCTAAACTCTTCTACTTTTGATGCATTACTGATCTTTGGAACCAAGGCAATCACTGAGTGATTCATTTGTTTGAGAATCTGACCTGAGAAAAAAAATTCCTTAATGGCTTCACAAAAATCTGTTCCTACTATCCCCCAGGCCCTCTTAAAGAATTGAGCAGAATATCCATCAGGCCCAGGGGCTTTATCATCTCCTATACTGAACAAGGCCTCCTTGATTTCATCCTCAGAGACTGCTCTAGTCAATTCCATAGCTTGGTCCCCATTCACATGCATCCCATCCATCAAAATACTGTTGTCTATTGGAGCACATGAGGTGCTGGATCCAAGCAGATTCTTATAGAACTCAATAAAAAATTCACTACTGACCTCCTGGCGGGAGGTAGTTCTAGAACCATCCGAAAGGGTGAGAGCAACAATTTGACCTTTATTCCTATTGCTCTTGATCAAGTCATGGAAAAACTTTGAACCCTTATCACTTTCCTTGACATACTTCATCTTTGCAAGCTGAGAACAGTAACTCCTCTTTGCTTTAGCCAATTTAAAAGCTGAAGACTTCAACTCAACCATTTGGACTTGAAGGAGGGGGTCTGTTGGATTATCATGGAGTTTCTGTTGAATGTCACAGTGTCTGGCCTCAGCTGCAGCAACCCTGGTAGATATATGAAAAAAATGCTTCTTAAGGGCCCTTTAAGAAGTTTTAGTTTCCTGCATAATCTAAACATGGCACTGCCTTGTATTTGGTTAGACCACACCATCTCTACCATCCTTTGAAAGTCCTCGTGTAGAGTCCACATGTTAAAAAATTTAAAGGGTTTTATCGCTTGCATGCTATTATCAAAAAGGGATTCCATACAAGAGGAATGGTCAGAAAGTTTTCCAGAAAAACCAAAATGAGTATGGGCCCTCAACCCATCTATTGTTGATCATAGCTGTATCTAACTTGCACCATGTAGTGTTATTAGTCCAGGTAAGGAAAGTCCCTGAATAACCTGTATCAATTAACCCCAATTTATTTTAGCTTTTTTTGAAAGTCTCTTGATTTCATAAGGAGTGACTTGTTGACCATTGGTTCTCATTATAGCGGAATTTGGAGATGGAGAGGGAGAGGGAGAGGGAGATGAGAAGGCGGAGAAGTAGATTTGGATAAATCCTTTGCCTTTCTGGCTTATGCATTAAAGTCAATCCTCATTATTGCATGTTTCCCATAAAGATCTATTCTATAATTCATCATTAGTACAACTACAAACATGTAACATGTGGCTGTTGTATGTGGTTGACAATGTAGTACTGTTTTATGGATGTGAGATATATTGATAACAATAGTTATCTTACTACTTGTGATTTGGATACTAGATAAGGTTTGAGATAATGATAAATGTAATTTATTCTTTATTTTTAGTAATCTATAAATATATTAGTCAAATCCCTTTTATACTTTATGTTTTCACATTGATCCATTATTTTATTTTGAAACATTTTAAAATATATGTTCAGCTCAACAAATTAATAAAGAAATTATGTAGTTTTTCCTTTTACTTGGCCATTTCATATAAAGTTTGACTTTTATTTTTTTCCGTTGAGTTTTTTTTATCGTTTAATTAAAATTTTATATTTTTTCAATTTCTCTTAACGAGAGGAGTCTAAAAATGTACAAGGTTTTATTTAATTTGCAAAAGAGAAGTTTGCTTAAGACAAAGTTCCGCTAGGGTTTAGTAGGTGTTTTTTCTCATTAGGCATACCCCACTATGAAGGTCTAGTGGATTTATCTCGGGCTTTTCAAAGTGATCCAAATTATTCATCTTGTAGGGTTTTTTGAGAAGATCAATTATGTAAAAAAAAATCAAATTAATTGAATATCGATAATTACATAATTTGATAATATTTATCTTTAAAATAATGAACGGTCTCGAGGACAAATTGTCCATTTCTTCAAGCAAAAGATAATATGATGAAGTGGCTGGTTACCAATTTCTAGTCAACCTATTTTTTTTTATAGAATATTTGCCCATTGCGTCCTGTAAAATAAACGGTTTAAATTACATTACTAGGCCGTGGATGAGGCCATCAAATTTCCAAATTGGGCCTTAAGACATTTTACCTTAGGCCCAAATAGGCTTGAGCCACCTCTGCTTGGGCATTGCCTGTTGCGTGCGGAATAACCTTTTTCTCCATACAAAGCCCATTTAATCACTTGTTCTTAAATTTCCTAACTATAACGAATTATTTCAACTGTTTTTTTTCTTTGTTGTTTTATCATGGTCGAAACCTGAATTTGTAACTCTGCCTTGTTTGGCTTCCAACATTCTGATCTGGTAAGGCTTACTATTCCTTCAGACTAGTCCAACTTGACTGACGTCAAGTATCATTTAGTATATGTCCTAAAAAAAAAAAAGTTTCATTCGGTACGAGAGCCACTTAATATAAAGTTTTTGGGACACTGTTTCCTTGTAAATCGATTTTTAAAAGTGAGTTTGTACTTGTAAATTTGTATCATTTGGTATTAGAGCGACGCATGCATTATGTCTAGTATGGGATCCAATGCACCTATACGAGTATAAAATCGAATGTGTGTGACTTTGTATTCTCACGGAAGGAGTGATCAAAATACATCTTATTATGAGTGGACATAAATTTCATTGTTGAATACAATAGGGGTATAAAGTTACAAAAAGAAAAAGAACTATTGTTGCATTAATGTCAGTATAGTGTGCCACCATTGGGTTTGATTGTGGGTCTAATTACCATGTGAAGTATGGGATATGATGATTTAGGCTGTTTAACTTTGTAGTTTTATGGAATTAGGGATCTATAGATTGGACTAAAAAATCATAATATTATGAGTTAAAAAAGTACTTCGTTCACGAATAAAATAGATAAATAAAGTCACCAAAAGAAAAAAAGATAGTGTTGGGTCAATATTGATAAAATGGACAACCGTAAACTCTAGTTATATAGTGTGGTGCTAGGTTACAATACCTCCCACATCGTCTAGAAAGTGATTTGAACATTTGAATATAAGCTCTCACGCACAAAGTTGGTTAGATCTACTAAGAAATTTGTATTACTCTATCAGACTTTTTCCATATAATTCAATTGGATTTAACCCCATTATTATATTAATTAATTTTTTTTTTGCCATTTAATAAGAGAAAAAAGAAAAGTTGTATATCTCAATAATAAGACTCGAACCCAAGCAAAGCGTTTATGCATAGTAAAGTAGCGCGTCAAGCACTTATACCAACCCTTTGGTTATGGACGGAGCTGTGTTTCGATCGTAGAGGGCCACGACTCCCATACTTCTACCATGGTGGCCCTTCCTAACTTTAATATCTGCTCTCAATCTCTGTCATGGCTCCCTCAAAGATAAAATCTTAATTCCGTCCCAGCCCTTAGTCTTCTTTAATTAAAATAAGTAGCCTAGTCGATTCCTAACGGGTACTTACACTAATGGATTCTTCCTTGGATTGGGCTTCTTGCTTCTTTCTCTAGATTGGACTGGTTCATTTTTAAATATCATCAAAAACCCCATTTTATTATATTTAAAGCCCAAACAGATGAAGTCCATCACTTGAGTCCAATGGTACAATTGCTATAATGAGTCCACTTGCAAAATTTGAAGGACTTGTACAGCTATTTGGATCAATCAATTAATGAAGACTAACTAGGTTAATTTGTCAATTATATAAGTTATGTTTGGATGGCATAAATCTTGAAAAAATATGAGAATATTATTTTCAGTCATCATAATTTTACCGTTTAAATATAGCATGAATGAATGAAGATGTGATTTTATCTCTCTCATTTCAATAGAAATAAGAGACATGGAATACGGGATTATTATTATTACTTCACCCGTACATGAAAGCCGATGCACAAACGTGCAGAGGTACATACATTATACGAGTCGTTGACAATTCAATTATTCCTGATGATCATCGTCAACGTCCATAATAGAAAATAAAGGTTCGATCTCTGAAGTCATCCCATCACCACAGTTAACGAACTGGTAGTTAACGATCAGATGACCTCTTGCATTTCCTTGTCCGTCTGTGTCGAGTCCTCGAAACACACCAGCATCCAAGTCTAGACCTCCATTGCTGCATTGATCAACAATTCTCACGGTTGTTTGAGCCCCAGTCCCCGTATTGGTTACCTGCGCACCATTCATATCCATATTGTACAATAAAAATGTTATAATCCAGTGTGGTTTATACTATGTTTGCTGTGCCAAATGTTATGGCCAAGTGACGGACGCATAAATTATGTTTAGGGAGGCAAATTATTCATTTTCAATGGACCTTTCAGTAAAAATGTTTAGGAGAGACCGGATTTCAATGAAAAAATAGCAAAATAGTCAAAATTAATAAAAAATATATATATAAAAAAAATTAATTTTAGCAATTCGTGCTAACGGGTGCCTCAAAACACAAGACACTCTGAATCTCAATTGGGCTCACCCGTAGACCATTATCCTTTGCATCCGTCTATACTCGTCTTGTGGATACCACACCCGATTTTGCACCATTGATCAGATCGGTTCAATCAGTGTCGGCCCCGACGATTGAGTTGCCCTAGCCCAATCCCAACTACACATGTAGAAATTTTTGTTTTACGGCCAAGTTTGGGCTATTTTTTTTTTTTATGAGATTTTTTAGCTGTTTTAATTTTTAATTTTTTTCATTTTTAGTACACTTTTTACACTGTTTAGTTAAAATTTTATACTTTTTTTTAACATAAAAAATCTTGTGTGAATTTAAATAAAAATTCACTAAAGATAAATAATTTAGCTAATTTATCAAGTTAAAATAACATGAAATTTTAGTGGGCTACTGGGGATTGGACCTAGGTAGGTAGTGGTCTATGGACTCAAATAGATAATGGCCTACTGGGCTAGGGACTAATCTTAAGCACATTTGGATAAATTTTACTAATAGTCATTGTAGTTTAAACAGATATTCAATTTGATCCTTATAGTTTTAATTTGATTAATTGAATCTCTAATCTTTAAAAAAAAAATTTTTTTTTTGGCAGGATGGTTGCCCCTACCCAGGGGGTTGCCCAAGCCCATGGACTTGCTGGGCTCACCCCTGGGCTGGCTCTGGGTTCAATCTCATAGGTTCTATAGTGAAAGTCATGCATTCCAAAAATCAACTTCATCGGACGTTCATAAACAAAGAGAGAATCACATTTTTTTTTAAAAAAAATGAACGGTTAAAGTTTAAAATTATATCAGCCGTTTCATTTTATAGAATAGAATGCAATTTGTTCTTGCGTTACATATGTCGGACGGAACTGATTTTTGTATGGAAAATCTTTACTGCAAAACCTACATGATTAAAGGTTCGGATCAATGGTGAGGGGTCAAGTATGGCCCCACAAGACCATTATAGAGGATAAAAGTACGGGGGAGCCAAACTCGTAAATTACCAAAACAACATGTTTATACAGAAACCATAAACATAGCATATTATATTCTTTATCTATATGCGGTGTAAACATTAAAATTTATGTATATCTAGTTATTAATTTACTCGTCATTAATTAGTTGATGAATCAAATTAATTATAAAAAACGTGTTAATCGATGATTGAATGTATTGTAATCTTTATGTTTATGCAATAAAGAATTTAATCTCTAAACAAAATGACAAGAAAAAAAAAGGGTCTAGCTTAATTTTTTACCCGCAAGCACTTTCCACAAGAAGCCTGGCCGCGAGGACCGACCGGACCGCAGAACGCGGTCCAGCCGTATTTTTTGCGCCAGGCGAGGGGCTTGTCGGCGTCCCACGTGGAGCAGTATGCGCTAACCGCTCTCAAGTCCCAGCCCACCTGCTCCGGGTTATAGTAATGGTACGTGGCCCTCACGTTCGAAGCACTGTCGCCGCCGCCCTTGCAGTTACTCTGACAGTTATTGGAAGGCAAGCAATACTCATCGGTGTTCCCACAGTAACCCCACTGGCTGCAGCAAAGGTTGTTGTCACACAACCGCCCACCCGCCTGCCGCCCGCACTGCTGGGCTGCTCCGCCGGCCGCCAGGTATAGGATAGCCACCGCCCACACACCAAACATACCCACCATTTTGATCTGCTTAATTTTGTTGATTTGTGATCTGATCTTGAGAGGAAGACCGCACTTTATACGAGGGAGTGTCAATTTTGAATTTACCAAAATAACCTCGCTGTTCTGATAAGGTTAGAAGACCCAAATGAATTTTGACAATGATCTGTCACATGGTTTCCTGCTGTCTGAAAATGAACTCTATCGTTGCATACTATGCATTTAGATGCTTTTTTTTTTCAATTTTAATAATTTAAATCGTTAATGTTGTATATTACGTTAAAAAAAATAGTATTATAACCAATCACATTGATTGAACATGATTCAGTATTCATTTATTTATAATTTAATAAATAAACGTGATACAGTACTATATTTAGTATTCTCAATATAAATTAAATTTGATCGATAATTAATTTATATTCGATTAATGTTATATTTTACAATCTTAAAATTCTCTATGAATTCTATAATATAAGTGATTTAGATAATTAAAATGAGCGTAAAATGCTTAGATTTTACAGGTCCGATCAATATTTTTTTTAAATCCAGTGCTCCAATTGACAAGTGTTTAGTGTAGTCTTGGCTGAAACCAGGATGACGTAAGGCGGCTGTGAGGCGGCTAAATGGGCCTAATGTAGACCAGTCAAAAATATTAATGAGCAAGCGTACGATGTATTTATTAAGGGTCCTAATCATGGGCCTATGACTTTGAATATATGTGTTTAATATTTATAAATATGATAATGTTGGAAATATATCGTCCATATCTCTAAAACGGTGTCAATATTAAATATATATAATAAATTTTAAAAAAATTAATTAACTATTTAACAATTTAAAGTGCTTGGAGAGAAAATTTGAAGGTTCATATTGACAAGAATTTTTAGAGATGAAAATGGAATACTGGTTAGATTTTGAGGGAATAGTAAGATCCTTCATATTTAATTTTTTAATATAAAATATTATTTTGAACCTTTAAAATAAAGAATTGGATTGGAGATGCTTTTAGAGAATTGTTCTACACTATTAAATATATAAAATATTTACATATATTAATCATAATTCAGATAATAAAAAAGTGAATTCTACTTTTTAGAGTAATCAATTTAGAATTAGAGAACCATTAGAAATTTTTTAAGAGTATTAAAGTAAAAAAAATGTAAAATAAAAAATTTGGGTTGATTCATTTTATGAATTTTCGAAAGCTTATTAATGAACAAATATGATCGCAAGTAGCAAAAATAAATTAAGCACACAAAAAAAGACACATGATTTTTTACGTGAAAAATCCCCAAATAGAAAAAAAATCACGGGACTACTATACAAAATACAAGTTACAACTTACAAACTCAACCTAAGCGAATTTACGTTACAAACTCAATCTAAGCGAATTCATGTGCCTTAAGTGTCGAATTTCCGAATTTGTGAGTGTGCTTTTTGTATTGATCAAGTCCACGATCTACACTTCGATGGATGGTTAATTGTCGAATCCTCAACACCTACTGAATCCTCCTTGAATTGAACTTAGAACTATCTACCTTTGAGTACGTTCAAAAAACTTCAATATTTTTTGAATCACCCTTGAGAAAGAAAACGAATCTCAATTAATTTTAAAAATCTCTCTAGTAAGCATGAATAATTGATATAAATGAGTCTCACCATCAATTATGATTACCTCCCTTGTGTATTCATAACCTTCTTAACCTCCTTTAATTTAGGAATCCTAAAACAACTTGAAAACCAATTCTTTTTAAATCCAATTTAAAAATTCCAATATAAATTTTTTTATAAATGAACTCTTCATTGCAGTCTTTGACCATCTTTGACTTGTATCTTTGGCTTCAATACTTGTACTTTGACTTGAATTTTTGATCTCAACTCTCAAAATATAAAATACATAAAAATATTATATTTTGTCACACACAATTGACAATATTTATGAGAAAAATTCTAGGTCCAACAAATTTATTTTTTCAATACACATTTTATACTTTTTTACACTTTATTATATTTTTTTTCTTAACTACTGCTATTTGGATTGTGGTTAGCACTTTTTATTTATTAAATCAACTTAGATTGTGAGTGATCAAGTGGTGTAGAGGAAGGGAGGGAGGTTGCAAAATGATGATTTATTCGGTGGCCTTCATCAAAAGGGTTACAACTAAAACCGTGTTCATCCGCATGATATAGTAGGTGAATATTATCCTCTCTTATTAGTTCAAATGCATGAGATCCACTTAATATTAAAATGGTAGGCCTGAGTCATTTTAACCAATGAAAAAGTAAATAATATTCACCCCCTCCGACATTTAAACCGATAAAAAGATAAATAATATTTACAAACCTGATAAGGTGGTGAGTGAACACAATTGTACTCAATAACTGATTTCCCAATTTACACCCAAAGGCTAAGATACTTCACAAGTTGGGCACCCAATTGATTGGATTTTATGTAAGTTATGATCAAGGTTGCACAGAGTCGGTGCGCGAGCAGAGACAGAAACGCGAGATCATCAATTGTTAAAATAATTCGAGAGCATTCTGTCTTTGAAGCACCGAAATAAATAATATATTAAATTTATATATTTATTTTTATTCATAATTAAATTATAAGAATTAAATATTGTTCGTAAGTTAAGTCTATTTATCTATATAGATTACCTAAGCCAAAATAATATATTGATCAGATGTTAAAAGGAATAAAAGACCTCTATATAAAAACCAATGTGTGGTCGGTTTGGTGGTTTGTGGGTCTTTATCTAGGGATAAGTCTCGTTTTCGAGCTTCTGTCAGGAGCGGCACCAGAGATTGTGCTGTTGTATTCAATCAAGTTATCAAACACAAGGAAAGTGTCAATCACCACATAGGAGAGTTGATTGGGTGTTCAAATATATTGTTGAACCGGTCAATACAACCTACAGAATACGACATATATTTATAACAATTTTTTAATCTCATGTCTTAAATTTTCCTAACTATAACGATTTATTTTATAACTGAAATGATATATTTCTTTTGGGTCATTGCAATTTGCGAAACCTGAGTTTGTCGCTTTTGCCTTGTTGGGCATATGATGTGCCAATTGGGCTTCCAACATTCTGATCTGGTAAGATTTACCATTCCTTCCAATCCAAGTTTACTAACGTCAAGCATCATTTGATTAATTTGGTATAGAGCCAGTCAATATTTTTTTTTAAGAATTTTTTTCTTGTAAGTCGGATTTTAACCCATAAATTTTTATCAGTTAGTATCAGAGCAACTTACTGTGTTAAGGCAGAATTGGATGGGTATGACATTATAGTCTCACGGAAGTGGCGGCCTATAGATGTGATTAAGAAATTGCAATATTATTACTGGATATAGCACTTTCCTGTTGAATACAATAGGTTGATAAAGTCGCCAAAAGGAAAAGAGCTATTGTTAGGTTAGTTCCGATATAGCTTATCACCATGAGCGTTGATTACAGAGCTAATCACTACGTCGAGTGTGGATTCAAATATTTTGACTTTGTAGTTTCACGGATGTGCCCTATAGACTAGACCAAGAGATCCTAATATTATGAGTGAACGTATTACTTCACAGGTGACTACAAAGGTGCATAAAGGCACCAAAGGAAAACACACACAATCGTTGTCTTAGTATTGATAAAGTGAGTAACCATAAATGCTGATTACCGAGTGTGGTGCTAGGTTAGGGTACCTCCCGCATCACTTAGAATGTGGTTTAAACATTTGAATATAAGCTTTGTAATACGAGTAGGTGCGATATACCCATGAGTTTGTATCTCTCTCTCTGACCTTCCCAAATTTGAAGCAGGCTTGATTTCAAGTAGCCAAGTCCTAAAGAAGCAACTATCTCTACTTCTACTTGTTAGAATATGTTAGAATATATTTAGTATCTTTAGAATATATTTTGTATATATTTAGAATATACTCTGATATATATAGCATATCTATGATTGAGTAATATATTTCAGAGTATATTTTGAATATTTTTTTGATTGATACACTGCTTTATTTTTATTTCGATCCTTATTCAAGTTTTCTCTATGCCTATATATAGGTTCATCTTGTACACAAAAAAAACATCTCAATATAATATTTGCTCTTGGTCAGCCTCCTTCGCTTCCATTGCTAGCGGTGGCTCTGCCGTCGCTAAAAAATTATCTGGTTTTTCTTTTTCTTCATTTTTTTACCTTTTTCTCTTTTTTTCGACCACCCACCAATCACTGTTTCTTTTCTCAACATCTTCCTTCTACTAACCTCCAACAACTTTTCGGCACCTATCGGCGAAGAACAAACCGCCGACCACCCACCAATTACTATTTTTTTTCTCAGTCTCTTCCTTCCGCTAACATTCGGTAACGTTCCAGCATCCATCGACAAATAACAACTTGCCGACCACCTACTAATCA
>BRYE01000008.1:21026761-21039261 GCA_030159115.1 Actinidia arguta var. hypoleuca
TTCAACAGCTTCACATCTTCATGTTAAAATTCATTTCTAACACGTATTATAAAAAATCGAAAGATAGCATAGACTAAAAAAAAGTGCATCATACTTAAAAGTTGGGTAATTTTGAACTATTAGTTGCATATTAATTAATTAATTGCGTACCTTGTAACGATGATAAAAATCATTGGCTACATTTCCATTACTACGATCGTTTATTCTTTCTGCAATAAACATCACAACATTCACACTCTTTTAAACCTTAAAAATTGCCACCATTTTACTCGATTAAGTCAAATTAATGAATATTGTTTTGATAAACGAAAAGAAGATTTATTAATAACTTGACAAAAGATTACATCGAGGTTCAATTAATGAATATTCACATCCTCTAAAACCTAAAAAGATTTGGTTTTAAAATAATGATGGGAAATAAATGAAAATATGCCATCCTCTAACCGACATCCAAGGTTAAAGCACTATTTCAAAGTGCCCCCCAAGAATTTTAAAGGGGAAATTTCAATTCAGAAGTAAGAAGGAGGAATAATCTCGTATCAGTGGAATGGCAAACTAAAATATTGGAGGTGGTACCAACAAAATAATATGTACCGCACATGGAATGTTATTATTTGGTGGACGATTTTACCCTTAATCGAGAGAACAAGGTTGGTTTCTTATCCAAGACGATGCAAGTCATTTTACTAGGGATGCAAGTTAGGTACGCGGAAGGAAGCAAATCCCATTGTACTAATTTTACACTCCAACGTTTTTTTTTAAAACTTTTAATACATTGGCAAGAATATATTTCATCAGAATATATTGTGCATCACATTTAATGCTTAAATCACGTGACGGTGCATTGTTATGGAGCCATTTACTTTTATAAAAAGTAATTAAAAAGTAATTACTTTTATAAAAAGTAATTACTTTTTGCTCAATGACCGTGCAACGACTTTATTTGATATGTACCCATAAATGTAAAGCAAAAAACAAGGGGAAAAGCATCTTCAATAATTGTAGCTATCAAAATAAAAGCATCAAAATCAAATATGGACAGTACTCTAAAAGCATCTGTTAGAAATTTACCATCTCCTTTTCTTAGTTTAAAAAAAAGAGTTGAGTTACGAGACTGATATGCTAAGATTAAGAAGATGAGAGAGAGAGAGAGAGAGTGGCGAGAGTACGCACTTCTACTTCGTTTTTGGCCTAACATATGTATGTACAAATGGTCCATTGTTGTTGCTAAACCACAACCTACATTAGTCTAACTAATTAGTCGTAGTTTCCAAAAAGGGTAACTTTTAATGAGTATTAGCAAGACAACTATCTTAGCTAAAACCCAACAATAGAAAACAAGAACAAAAATTTACACAGAATGATGTAAAATAGTGTAGGTATAACAAGCGCATTGTTTCTTTTTTGAGTAAAAATTTTCTATACTCTTACAATTTTCCAACTACAACGGTGTAAATTTCTCTATTTTGCAGGGTTGGTCCGATTAATCGGCGAGTAAGGCACAAAGCACGATGCTACTGTACAATTAGGGCCTAGTGGGGAGTCCAATAATGTAATTAAAATTGTACATTGTTTAGGCCTTATTGAGTAGATCATTCATAAAAAAAATTGAAATTGATCGGTAACTGCACGACCAAATAACATTTTTTTTGAGAAAATAGATGAATATTTAGGCTTGGAGAATAAATGGTAAACAAAGTAGTTCGACCATATGGCTATAGATATCCAATTAATATGATTTTTTCTATGACTACTCTACTCGTAAGTTCTATAAAATGAATGACTCAAATTATCTTATTATACTCTTGGTGAACCTAATATCACGTTGGCAATACTGCTTAACCCATATACGAGGGGCTCCAAGTGTTTAGGACTCCTAATCATGTACACTCTTATTATTAGGAGAACAAAAAATCATTAGTATTGACTCTAAGTTATGGAGCCCAAGAGGGGTGTGATTTTTTTGGGGAAAAAAAGTAAATTAGGTATCACATGCCATATTTTTAGTAACATGGGAATTCTAATTTTTCAAGCCTCTCTCTCTATTTGCAATTGAAATTTAAATTAAAAGGTATTAATTTTAAACTTTACCCATTTTAAAAGGTATTAATTTCACATCTCGTCGTGTCCCCAAAATTGATTGGGGGTGCCATCAAGGAGGATGACATGAACGTAACTCACAGATTTAGACCCTGTCAACTTCTGAGAAAGAGAATTATTCAGTAAGTAGAAAACTTGTAAAAATACAAGATTTTTTCATAATTTTATTTTTCAACTACTTATACCATATTTTAATTTTCACAATTTTTTTTGTTCTAATGAGTACAACCAATAAATTACGTTTTCTTTTTCAATAAGATGTGTTTGAATTAATAATTTAGAGGAAAAAAGAAATAATGCAAAAAGTAAATGGATCCACGGTTTGAATTCAATATTTTTGCTTTATTTTTTTTTTCTCCAAAAATCTCTTCACAGCCTTAATTTTTTTTGATCGGCAAAGTAAAATTTCATTAAAAATAATAAAATTAAAAGTGCAATAGTATTTAACGCCCCAGAGATTGGTCAAGTGGGAGTTTGGCTAAGAGGCTTACCTCCAAGATCGCAGGTTCAAATTTTCTTACCACCAACTCTTGGGATCAATTTATACCTTAGTTGATGAGAGAAGAAGTGAAAGGAGAGAGAAAAACCTGGATGTTTGTGAGTGTAGGTATCCCATAAACTAGGGCCTCTTCCACCTTCGTTTACAGCTCCTTCGTACTAAACCAAAACCAAAACCAAAACCACAAACACAAACACATACACATTGTTACAAAAATTGTGCATCCATGTTGGTATTGTTATATTGGGAAATGCTATAAACCGCCCTTAGGACGGTCGATAGTGTATAAAAAAGTATGAAAGTATATTAAAAAATATAAAATATGAATCAAAAACCTATTTTTTTTGTCATTTTGTGCTCCTTAACGACCGCCCTTAGGGCGGTCGATATCAAGATCCTTGTTACATAATGTATCTCCTCCATTGTGAAAGTGCAAAAATTGAGATTTTAAAAACTCTAAACCTGATAGGCAGATGAGGCTGTTCCGAACACAAAATCATCTGGAAAACTGCTCCGGTTAAACGGAGTGGTTACATGTTTTGCTAAAGCAATTTCGCTCCATGAAAGTGCCTTAATCAGGATTACTAGAAGCAAGCCTTGAAGTGTCATAGCTAGTAACTATGTTTTAGGTCTTTTGAGAGTTTCTTTCTATCACTTCTTTATATAGAGTGCAAGATGTGGATATACAGTAGTTTCCCATTTTTTTTTGGTTTGAGATTTTTTATCAGTTTTGGTTTTCGAATTGTTTGATCTTTAGTTAAGTTTTTTTAACTATTTGATTAAAATTTTATATTTTATCAATTTTTCTTGACGAGAGAAATTTAAAAATATAAATATTTTCATTGAATTTTAAAAAAGTTCACCACAAAAAAATAATAATTTTAGTTGTCTTTAGTGGATTTTTGTTCTAAATTTAAATATAATTTTTATATTTTCAGATTCTTCTTATAATTGAAAAAATAAAAAATCTTGATCAAATAATATAAAAAATTCACTAAAATATAAAAAAACTCAATAATAAACCAATTAAAAAAATCTCAAAAACATCTGGGCCAAACTGGCCTAAAATTACGCAAATGGAAAATATAATAAGAGAAACATTTGGCACACAGAAATTGAACGGTAGATTTTTGTGTCCGTACGTAAAATTATTGCAGACAGAAATTGGTAATATTTTTTTTTTGAGACAAATCACATCATAATGACTCTTAGTAGCAGAAAAGTCATGAGTTTGGATCCTCTTAAGTGCACCTATGGTAGAATATTTTTGGAATGGATAAAATAATATTGTTTTGTATACTTTTTGAATGAAGTGACGTTATTTTGGTCCTGATTATGAAATAAGTTTATAAAGTGTATAAAACGATATCATTTTATATACTTAAAAAACATTCCACCATACCACAACGCCCTGCCACACAGTTTTCAAATAAAATTGAATTTTTTTTTCTAAATAAATTTATATATCTCACGTATTTGGATTTTTTTGACTCTTTTTATTTGTTTCGTATATTTTATTAAACTGACTATTTTTTAAATGCTCACTAAACCGACTATTTTTGATATTTGATAATTCAGTAACCGGTTTACTAAGTCGACTATTTTTTAAATGTTTCAATACATATTTACACATTTTAATAAATTTTTACATATTTTAAAAATATTTTGATAAAATATTTAATTTTAAATAACTATCCAATGAACACTGGTTAGCATTCTCCTTCGGGATTTAACTTATATTATCGCTTTTATTTACAAAAATATAGAGAGATCTCATTAAACGACCCTCGTATCATATTAGAGGCCACGCATTGAGTTTGTTTTAATTTTTTTTTTTTTTTTTTATCGTATAACTTGGTAGGGTTGCATAAGGGTTATTTCACTTTAATCCCCCAACTATTTAGATTTTGTTTATTTCATTCCTCAATTATTAATTCGTTCTATTTTTAAAGATTGTATTTAGAAACAATCTAAAAGATTTGGTTGTGAAGTTAGGAAAGGTCTTTTTTGCCCTCAGAATTTGGTTCTTGCAGCTTACGTGAGCTTCTTATGTTCATCAATTTAGCGGAAGTTAATAATTGGACTTAATAGAAATAAATTAGATAGTTCAGAGATAAAATAGATTTAATTATTAATGGAGGGACGAAATACAGAAAATCTAAATTGTTTAGGGGATAAAAGTGAAGTTAACCCGTTGCATATATGAATATGACCTGTGAGGGATTGATGGAATGAGGGCCATGACAGCTGCCAGGGGTAATTAGGGTCTTGTCGATTGGGTTTGGGGCGTGATTTCATTTTGGGCTGTGGAACTCTGTTTCAATTTTTTTTTTTATGGTCGAAAAAAATATATTAAAAAATAATGAAACAAAGCTATCCATAACTTTAATTTCAATTTTTTTAAATAGAATTTTTACTTCGTTGATAGAAAAGGTAAATTTCACTGACAGATTTTTGACAAATACAACCACCTCAACTGTAATCTTAGAAATAACACTGACCTTTCTTATTTTCTAAACTAATGTCAACATTTCTCCTCGGAGATAACTTTTGTGTAAAAATGACAATGTTGCCTTTTGATTATTTTTTTTTAATTTTTTTCCTCAATACATCAATTAACATTATATTTTTTCAATAAAAAAATTGATAATAAATTTTATTTGTTAAGTATATTTAGATTAAACACTTAAAATGTGAAATATTTAGAATGCTTTTATCAAAATAATTATTGATAAAGAAATTTAATTTTTAAGTATAGTTTCAATAGGGGTACTTAAAAAATAAATAATTCAGATCAATTTTATTTTTTCATAAAAAATAAAAATAGAGTTGTTTACAAATAAATAGTATTTAAGAAATATATTTATTTATTGTAATGATTGTATTGAGAGAAAAAATTTGAAAGCTCTAAATTAAAAGACAAATTTATCATATTTGCACAAAAATTAATTTTAAGAGGGAATTTTAATATTAATTTCAAAAATAAGGGAAATTACTACTATTTTTAAAATCACAAGAAAAGTAACTGCATTTGTCATAAATCTTAGAGAAGGTAGTGAAATTTACCTAAGAAAAGATGACATCAGATCTACAATGAAAAAGCAAATAAGGAGACGCACTGTCATAGTACTGCTAGTCGCTACTATGCAGTGGAACTTATGCACCAATTGGGAGGGCTGCTCCTTCCAAAGTTTTAAATTCAAAATCTCTTAGGTTGGGCAAATTCATATTAATCGGGTCCACTCATAGTGTATGATGGGGTTAGTCAATCGAATTAGTCGATCATTCAGGCGAATATTGAGTTATTAAAAACTTTGAACATGGGAGGACAGTACCAACATTTTCCCAATTGGCTCTGTTATTTATGAGGAGCCAATGAAAAATATGAGTTATGCTTATTGATCCACTTTTAGTTTGTCTTTGGATCGATTGAGAGAGAGAATCGGATCGCTATATCCTCATACTTTTAGGTGTTTTTGTTTTTGGGTATAAAAAATATCAAGCATTTTAAATATATGGTTTTTTTGGAAGTAAGCCTACATTCTTTTGAAACTATTATAAATATTCTCCCATATAGCTAATTTTTTAGAAAAATTCACAATATTGGCCTTTTTTAAAACTTTATTTTTTTTCTCAACACATCAATCTTTTTATAATCAATTTATTAAATTTTATAAAAAAATTATCTTTTAAGTAAGCGTTAATTATGATACTTAAAAAGTAAACTATTTATATTATTATTTTTAAAAAACTACTTATTGACAAAAAATAAAAATGGAATAGTTTATAAATAAATAATGTTTTGAAGAAAAAGAGAGAATGTTTATTCATTGGTGTATTGAGAAAAATTATTTTGAAAACCCTAAATTTAAGGACAATCTTTTCATTTATTTCACAAAATTAGTTCTATAGGAGAATTTTGATAATAATTTCAAGAGTCAAAGAGTCCAATACTATTTCAAAAACTACATGGAGATGCATATAATTTTCAAAAATCTCAGGGGTGTCAGTTAAATTTACTAAAGGAAAACTAGCTGAGAGAAATTCGTTTCGTCCAAATAGAATCACCTCACCCAATTCTTTTGGGTGATTCTTTTTGGACCCAACGAATTTTTCTCTCACGCCATTATGTAATTTGGATAAATTTCATTCATCTCTATGAGGTTTCTAATAGTTATAACCATCTCTCCTTTAGCTTTTGAAATAACATTGACCCCTTTTACTTTTAAAATTATTATCAAGATTTTATCATAGAATATTTTTTTAAAAAAAAATAACAAGATTGTCTTTAAATTTAGGGATTCTATTTTTTTTCTCAATACATAAATTAAATAAATAAAAATTTCTCTTTTTTCTTCAAATATCATTTATTTCTTAACTACCCCATTTTTATTTTTTTATCAATAATAAATTAAAAAAATAATTTTATAAGATAGTTGAATAAAGAAGGTTATTTCAAGAAGAAAAAAATAGAATGTCTATTAACTTTAATTGGTGTATTAAGAAAAAAATATAATTTTTTAAAAATAGAGACAATCTTATCATTTTTACCAAAAAATTAGCTTTTGCAGAAAATTTTGATAATAATTTTAAAAGTTAGATAGATTAGTGTTATTTTAAAAAACTATAGAAAATATAGAGGCCTGTGAAATTTATCCCCCCAAAAAATTAGGGCTAGAGAGAGAATTATTGAGTCTAAATAGAATAACCCCATTCATTTAGGAATGGTGACTATACGAAGTTACGAAAATACTCTCTTCTTCTAAAAATAACTTTTAGATATGTGAACCGACAAACATACTTTTTTTTTTTTTAAACGAAAAAGAACTTTTTATTAACTCAAATAGATTACATATTTAACGAGGAAAAATAGTAATGTGATACAAAAAGTTAAAAAATAGAAGATATTTTGGTATCCCCAACATATATTTATAGATTTGGCTTTCTTTTTTTTTTTTAAAAAAAAGGCCAAAAACTAATTAATATATGTATTTGTTATCCCAACTGTGATAACATTTAATGGTGTGCTACAATGTTTTGAAACCCGGATCGAATCGGTCAGTTCGATCGGTTGAACCGTCGATCGGCTGAAAAAATAGTCCGGTCAACCCCTTTAACCCAGTGAGTACATAAAATCGGCCTGAACTGTCACAACCCGCGGTTCAACCGCGAACCCGTCGAACCGGAGCGGGTTTTGACGAACCGGCATGGGTGGACTTGGGAGAGGAAGATGATTGAGAGAGGGGTTGAGTGGTCCACGGTGGTGGTGGATTCGGTGCCGATGGTGGTGGAATCAGGAGAGGAAGAGGAGTGAGGAGAGGTGGAGTGGTCCATGGTGGTGGTGGATTCGGTGCCAGTGGTGGTGGACGGCGGCGAGGGCCGACAATTGAGAGAGAATCGCAATGGGGGAGGGGTTTGGATCGATTGATTTCACAGATCCAAACCTTTGTCGAATGTTTTGATTTACGGTGGTGGTGGATTCGATGACGGTGGTGGTGGCCAGCGGCGAGGGCCGACAGCTGAGAGAGCACTGAGAGAGAGAGGCGTGATTGATTTGGGATTTGGGATTTTAAACCCAAATCACACTTTAGACCCTCACTATTTCAAGTAAAACACACTTAACTCACAAGTTTAAATTATTGCAATTAGACTCCAAATCATAATTATTTTTATTTATTATATATTATAAATAATTTATGATGTCACAGTTCGATAGCGGTCAATAACGGTTGGTCCGACGGTTGAATCGGTGACTCGTGATCCGGTCATTTTTCCGGTTCGCTCACCGGTCCGGGTTTCAAAACATTGGTGTACTAATCAAAATGCAGATAAAAAAGTAATGAACTCTAAAATCACTTTAAAATTAAAGAAGTATTAAAGTAAAAAAATTATAAAATTATTGATTCGTTTTGTGAATTTGCATAAGTTTATTAATGAAATAAATATGATCACATGTAGAAAAAATAAATTAAACACACAACAAAGACAAACACAATTTTTTACGTGAAAAATCCTAAAGTAAAAAAAATAATGGAATTAAGTCCAACCAACCAATCTATTATGCAAAATACAAGTTACAACTAACAAAACCAACCTAAACGAATCTACGTGTCTTAGGTGTTGAATCCTAGAACTTGTGGGTGTGCTCCTTGTATTAACCGAGTCCACGATTTTCACTTCGATAAATGGTTGAATGTTGAAACCTCAACACCTCCGGAATCTTCTGCGAATTGAACTTAGATCCATTAGCTTTTGAGTACGTTTAAAGGATTTCAACTTGATCGAATGAATTTTTGAATCACTTTTGAGAGAGAATACGAAGCTCGATTAATTCTAAAAATTTCTCTCAAGTACATGGAGAGCATGAATAAATGGTTCCCACCATCAATTAGGATTTTCTCCCTTGTTTATTTATGATCTCCTTAAAGTCCTTAGGTTAGGAATCCTAAAATAGCTTGAAAACCAATTCTTTCCAAATCCAATTTGAAAATGCAAAACATGAAAACTTCCATAAATGAACTATTCAATGTAGTCTTTGACCATTTTAACTTGTACATTTGACTTCAATACTTGTACTTCGACTTAAATTCTTGATCATGGAGTTAATTTACATACTAATCACTCAACTCTCAAAATATCAAATACATAAAAATTATATAAAAAAATTATATTTTGTTATACATAATTGATAATACCTAAGAGTGAAATTATAAGCCAAACAAATTGATTTTTTAATACAAAATTTGCACCTTTTTATACACTTTTTATCCTCCTTAATTACTGCTATTTGGATTGTGGTTAACATTTTTCATTTATTAAATCAACCTAAATTGTGAGTAATCAAGTGGTGTAAAGGGAGGGGTGAAGTTGCAAAATGATGATTTAATCGATGGCCTTCATTAAAAGGATTACGAGTACAACTGTTTTCACTTACTTGAAGAGGTGGTGAATATTATTTATTCTTTTATTAGTCCAAATGCATGAGCTTTACTTGAAATAAAAATGGTAGTCCTAAGATTTTCAAACCAATAAAAATGTGACTAGTATTCACCCGTCCAAGTAACCTGTCACACCCAAATAACTCAAGATTCGGCCACGTAAACAAACACCATAATTAAAGAAAAATAAGCGAAAATACAATACGACAAATATATATTTTTGTCATAATATCAGAATACAGCTAATATCTCTCTCCAGTGGGATCATCCTCCCCATGAGCTATCAAGTACAAAACAAAATGATATCCCATAGACAATGTCCACATCAGGCCAAAAGATTATTACACTTTCCCAAAAATACATGAATAAGTTTTCTAAACACAAAAAAAAACTAAACAGAAATCCACATGCTTCACGATTCAGGATAACTTTTGATACCTGAAATTTATTTTATAATAAATGTGAGTTACCCTGAAAAGATTTAACAATGAACTTGATGTATCAAGCCGAAACTATGATACATAAGTATATAATGAAAACATGATCCAATAAAGTATACTTTCATTCATATTAAAATATACTTTTGATTCCAATCCGTGATTTCACAAATTAACAAGTTCTCAAATTTTTGACTTTTCTCGAAAAGTAATTTTCATGATTTTTCAAATCAATGATTTCACAATTGTTTTGGCTTTTCACAAAAAATAATAATCTTTTCGAATGACACACCTAGGCTAATACCTAATTTGTCTCGTCATGCACTAAACATATGAGACAATATCTGGCCCGCTTCTCGGACTTTCACTGTAGGTTTGAAATACCCAATATCCAACCAATTTCTCGGTCACTGACCGAAGGCTTGACATTCCCTCCCGCACGGTTGTTATTTAGGTCTTTCATCTCGAGCTTAGTTTAAGCTAACTTATTTTGGTACGTCTTAACGCGTCATTTCCAAAACTATTTTCAACATACAACATTCACAAAGTTATATTTGCTACAAAAATTAATGTAAACCACATAACATGCAAGTATTAAAACTGTTAATAATAGTCATTATTAAAATCATTCGAATGCATTTATAAATAATGTCATGACCATAACGTAAACCAAATATATTTACTTTAAAAAGTTTTCATAAACTGTTACTGCAGGTTACTATCGGTAGTGGTCTGAGAACTATTGATAGACAATGTCCCAGAGACAAAGATATATAAATTACTACCGGTAGTGAAAAAATGTACCACCGGTAGGAGATTATCCAGAGACAAAATAAAATAATTCACTACCGGTAGTGAAAAAGAGTACTACCGGTAGACAACGGTCCAGTGGCAAAATTCAATTAATAACTACTGGTAGTGGAAATAAGTATTACTGGTAGGCAACCACTCAGAGGCGAAATACCAAAAATCATTATCGGTAGTGAAAATATTACTACCGGTAGGTCGGGCTCTTGAGTCAGCTTTAGGAAACAAAGAGAACTACCGGTAGAAAAAATAGGACTACCGATAGACATCACAGAAAACAGAACACTTTCAGATTTCCAAAACTTTCAATTTTTACTTCAAATCAAGTTTTTCATTTAGGGTTGAACACCCAAAATAATGTCTCAATAGGCTATATACTAGCCATTAACACCAACCCAAAGTAAAACCCCAACAAAGAAACTTCCTTTACCTCAAATAGATCCAAACAAGCTCTAACAAGGTGAAGAAAATAGATGAACTCTAAAACTCAATTCTGAACTTTCTTGGCTCAAAACGAAGCCCCCGTCGAGTAGATGATTTCTCTCCAAATGATCACCACTCGAATAAAACTCTAACTCACTTAGATCTAAGCTCAAATGCTTAAAACCCTAGAGAGAGAAGAAAGTAGAAGAAGTAAATGCAAATTAAAATGTTGGCATTTGGGCCTTGGGCCTTGTTTGACCCAAGCACAAATCCAAATCACTCTTGAGTCCGATTAATTTTGCCTAATCTCTCACACACCCCTCCTTCAAGTTCATTGTAAAACACCCTTAGGCCCATTACCCCACATATGGCCCAATTAAATTTAAATGGGTCTATTATACCAAAGTTCATAATGACATACACACACGATGACGTCACCTATGCGTCATAAGTAAAAAAAAGTATTTTCAAAACCTTACATAACCAATAAAAATGTGGGTAATGTTCACCGTAATGTTCACACACTTAGGCATGTAAATCAATAAAAAGATGGTGGGTGAACATAATTCCACTCGATTATTGACTTTGCAATTTACAACCAAAGGCTAAGATGATTCACTAAGTTGTGCACACATCAATTTGATTGGATTTTGTGTTAGTTATGACTAAGGTTGTACGTAGTCGGTGCGCGAGTGGAGACGGAGTACGAGAGCATCATTGTTAAAATAGTACGAGAGTCAGAGTGTCTTCAGAGCATTGAAATAAAATAATATATCAAATTTATATATTTATTATTATTCATAATTAAATTATAAGAATTAAATATTGTTTGGAAGATAAATCTATCTATCTATGTAGATTACCTAAGCAAGAATAATATATTGATCATGTTAAAAGGAATAAAAATCCTCTATACAACGACGAATGTGTGGTATGTTTGGGTGGCTTGTTGGTCTTTATCTAGGGGATAGGTCTAATTTTCGAGCTTCTATCAGGAGCGACACCAGTGCTTGTGGTGGTGTATTCAATCAAGTTATCGACACAAGGAAAGTGTCAATAACTATTATATAAAATTTAGGTAATTGTTAAGTTTAAATCTGAAAAATAAAAAAATCTGAAATTTGTACTACTAGATTATTACAAATTAGAAATGCGTATTGAAATAAACAATAAAAAAAAAAATAAACGCAAAAATTGCTAGTGGGTCGAGACCAGTGTTTAACATTATCTTCTTAAAATAGAATACGTCACGTCACTTGGTTCTTACGGATTATCGACATCTGTTTGCTAGGATGC
>BRYE01000008.1:21041761-21044261 GCA_030159115.1 Actinidia arguta var. hypoleuca
TTTGCACCACTATGTTCTCATCAAAATCTCATTTTGTACCCTTTACTTTCAATTGTGGTAGTCAGTTCATTACACTTCAGGTCTAGTATCAATATAGCCTTTTAGTTAATTTGTCGTTTTATCGAGGGCCACATGGAGTCTTTTAATGACATCACATGGCTTTCTTTAGCAACTTTACTAGAACAAAAAATGGATGGAAGGGCCTCGTTGATACTTGATCTGAAGTGTAAGGTGTTGATTGCCACAGTTGTAAGTGAAGGGGCCAAAGTGTAATTCATCCTAAACATTTTTATTGAGGGGTCAAATTGGGATCTTAGTAAATTGGAAGGGTATTAATTAAGGTAACTATTGACTAACACTATTTAAAAAAAAAAAATTAAACTCTCTTAAGTAGTTTATTAATTAAAAAATCTTAAAACCAAGAAGATTGTACTCACTCAATGGCATCTTGAAGAGACAGAAGATGGCGGCGGTAGAAGTAAATTCTTTGGGTATCCTTAATGGCTTCTTCAAGTATCATATTATTACCATCACCCATGCCTAAAAAATAATAATAAGCAATGAAAAAAGATGTTATTAATTCCAGTTCTTTGGAACTAAAATTAGATGAAATTCATGCAAAAAATTGGAAAGAAAGATTGTATAACTAGAATGCGATGGATGAAGAAAAAGAAATAGTGTCGATTACCATTCTCCGTGATGTAAATAATGGGATCATTGTACTTTTCCTTTGTGTGGACGAGAAGCTCCTTAAACCCTTTCGGGTACATAAAAAAGGTTGGTACGCCCGTCTGAAAATTCAGCTGACACGAGTTAAAAAACACATAATTACGTGTTGTTGAAACAAAATTGAAGTATGTATGCATTATTGTCTGCTGATTATGTTTTAATACTCCAAGTTTCTTTGGAACTGACCGGTCTCCCAATGGGTTTCCCATTTCTTTCAGCTGCAAAACGGAAAAAAAAGAAGAAGAAGATAAAGAAACAAACAAAAGGTACATGGGTTAATTCAAATAGAGCAATGTAATGATATTTGGATGATAGAAATTCAATGGAAAATAATATTGTGGTTCCTGGCCTCTTGTATTACTTGGTAATAACTTATTTTTAATGTGTCCTCCGTTGAATTCTTAATTTTGCCCATCCAAAGTGGGAATTACAGTGTTGAAGGATGAAAATGATAAAAATTGATAATTGGGAACCAAAGTGATATGAAATGAATACTTTAGGGACTGTTTAAATATCTACTGCTATTTGAAATTTGACCAATTCGATTCAATTTGAAATTTTTTAACCAAAGTGACAAGAGAGCATACTTTATGGACTATTTATATATCTGACCCAATTTTTTTTTTCTTTTCTTTCTACTCTTAAGATTTTCTTTTCTATCCTTTTTCCTGAAACAAACGGCATAGATGACAGTTGTTATGTTTTAAGCGAACTTACTCGTTTGAACAGCCTGAGGATCGTTTGTATAGCTGATATTAACGCTATTAGAAGAAGGAACATTATAAACATAATTTGCAATGTAGTAGTTTAATCCGAGGAAATCGAAAGACCCCTTCAACAACTCAGATTGCTGTGGAGTGAACTTTGGTAGCCGTTTACCCACGATTTTAATCATGCTTTCTGGATAGTGGCCGTAGGTTAATGGGTGAATATACCTGTCAGAAAACATATGGATCATTTGTTAAACATCTTTTTTCTGCTACCAAGTATGCTTACAGGTGCAAACACTAATTTTCATAGGTTGTAGAAGGGAAAGGGGTAGCGGAAGGTGGATGGAAGGGTTACGTTAACACTTGATCAAAAGTATAAGGGGTTGACTAACACAATTAAAAGTGCAGGGTGCAAAGTAAAATTAAGTGAAAGTGGAGGGATTGAAAACTGTAACTAACCAATTGTTAAACTAATTTCTTTTATTGCGCTTACCATCCATACATAAAATCAAGAGCTCTTTGCGCTGCTGCCTTGTCAGCAGCGGAATTGGATAAGGGCACCATCCAGAAAGTCACCAGTGTTATCCCTATTTGGCCCTTTTGAGATGCCTGCAAATTTAATCAATTGGAGAGAGAGATGGAAGTGTTGTTATTTACGCAATAATTAGGTACTTTTCTAATTCGTTATTCGCAGAAAAATGAGAAAAATAAAAAAATGATAATATAATTCAGAAAATTTTATTTGGATTAATCTGGGTTTAGTAATTTTTTTTTTAACTTTTCTAATTGCTCTGTTAGAGACTAACCCAAAAAAAAAAAGAAAAGGTTTTAGTATCTTTTTGTAATTTTTTCTTGACTTTTAAGATTTTTCTACGAAAGATGAATCGTAAAAGTAAAAAAAATAATCAACAGATTAAAAGAATTTCACTAAAAATAAAAATAATTCAATATGAGTGAAAATTATTGGGAACTAAGCCTCAGAGAAGTTAAACAGTTCTTTTTAGGGTAAATTTCACTAATCTCATGTGGTTTGACAAAATTTCACAGACAATTTGTAAAAT
>BRYE01000008.1:21049261-21051761 GCA_030159115.1 Actinidia arguta var. hypoleuca
AAATCAAAAAACAGTTCATGTGCTATAAAATTAATATATTGACAGTTCAGGAGTAGTCCAATTATCTCACGCTAAAAACAAGGGGAAAAGCATCTTCAATAATTGTAGATATCAAAACAAAAGCATCAAATCAAAATTATGAGATTGATATGCTAAGATTGAAAGGATGAGAGAGAGAGAGAGAGTGGTGAGAGTATGCATTTCTACTTCGTTTTTGGCCTAACATATGTACAAATGGTCCATGGTGTTGCTAAACCTGAGCCTACATTAGTTAGTTAATTCATTGTAGTTGCCAAAATGGGTAACTTTTAATGAGTATTAGCAAGATAACTGTCTTAGCTAAAACCCAATAATAGAAAACAAGAACATACTATCACGGTAGCATGGCTAATGACGTGCACGATATTCATTTCCCATTTAGTTATTGCTATTCCGCGAAAATGTGTACAAAAATTTATGCAGAATGATGTAAAATGGTGCAGTTATAACAAACACATCGTTTCTTTTTTGAGTAAAAATTTTCTATACGCTTACAATTTTCAAACTAAAACAGTGTAAAATTCACCATTTTGCAGGGTTGGTCCAAATAATCGGAGAGTAAGGCACAAAGCACGATGCTATTGTACAATTAGGGCCTAGTGCGGAGTCCAATAATGTAATTAAAATTGTACATTGTTTAGGCCTTATTGAGTAGATCATTTAGAAAAAATTCAAATTGATTGGTAAAATTGCATGATCAAATAACCTTGAGAAAATGGATAAATAGTATGTCTTGGAGAATAAACTGTAAACAAAGTGGCTCGACCATATAGATATAGATATTCGATTAATATTTTTTTTCGTGACTATTCTATTCGTAAGCTCTACAAAATAAATAACTCAAATCATATTATTGGACTCTGGGTGGATCTAAGATCACGCGGGCAATACCGCTTAACCCATAAATGAGAAAGCTCCAAGTGTTTAGGACTCCTAATCATGTAAACTCTTATTAGGAAAAATAAATCATTAGTATTGACTCTAAATTAAGGAGCCCAACAAGTGTGCGTTATTTTTGGTGAAAAAAGTAAATTAGGTATCACATGACATATTTTTAGTATCATCTTTTGGGAATTTCAATTTTTCGAGCCTACACACACACACACACACACACACACACATATATATATATATATATATATATATATATATATATATATATATATATATATATATATATATATATATATTGCATTGAAATTTAAATTAAAAGCTATCAAACATTTGTTGAGGATAATTTTGAAAAAATAAAAACTTTATATTTTGACATTTTAAACATGATTAACAATTTAAGAAATGCTTTCTAAAATTGGAAAAATATGATCCGACCTTTAGCGAGGGTGAAGTATATGGCTTTGTAACATAGCATAAAAAGTTCTGTAAAATTAATATATTAGTAATTGTATGATCGAATCATATTTCTTTCTCTTGAAAAAATAGATGGATAATATGATTCTAAAAATAAATTATAAAAAATAGCTTGATATATGGTTATCGATGTTTGATTAATTTAACTTTTTTTTTAAGGTCCTTTTAATTTGACGTTTGAGATCCTTTGCAACAACGGATCTTTTCTATATTTTTGCAATTAAATTTGGGTTCAACTATTACTTTAGTTTGAGATCGTATTTTTACTGTATCTGAATTTATGTTATTATAAAATTAATTAATAAAATTATGTATTAAATTTTAGTTCACATTAATATTTGATTCATAACCACCCCGTCAATTTCACATCTCGTCATGTCCCCAAAATTAATCGGTGCCATCAAGGAGGAGGACATGAACGTAACTCACAGATTTAGATCTGGTCAACATCTGAGAAAAAGAAAAATATATATTTTAATTATTCAGTTAGTAGAAAACTTATAAAAATATAAGATTTTTCATAATTTTATTTTTTCAACTACTTATACCATTTTTTAATTTTCACAAATTTTTTTCGTCTAATGAGTACAACCAATAAATTAGGTTTCCTTTTCCAATAAACTATGTTTGGATTAAAATTTAGTGAAAACAAAATGATGCAAAAGGTAAAGGGATCCAACGGTTTAAATTCAATATTTTTTCTTTACTTTTTTTTTCTCTATAAATCTCATCCCAGCCTTTTTTTTTTTTTTGATTAACAAAGTAAAATTTCATTAAAAATAACAAAATTAAAAGTATAACGGTATTTATCCCAAAGATTGGTCAAGTGAAAGTTTGGTTACGACTAAGGGGCTTATCCCTAAGGTCGTAGAGTTTGGCCATGACTAATAAGCTTACCACCAAGATCGCATATTCAAATTCCCTTAGTATCAACTCTTGAGGTCAGTTCATAACTTAGCCTGGAAAGAGAAGAAGTTGAAGGAGAGAGAGAAACCTGGATGTTTGTGAGTGTAGGTATCCCATATACTAGGTCCTTTACCACCTTCATTTGCAGCTCCTTCATACTAAAAAAAAAACACAAACACAAACACAT
>BRYE01000008.1:21064261-21066761 GCA_030159115.1 Actinidia arguta var. hypoleuca
ATTCTAAAATTTTTTTTTTAAATTCAAATTCTAGAACCGTAGCAATGCTTTTTCTTACATTAAGTTCCCCCTTTTTATCATTTTAGATACTATTAACAACTTAAATTCTAATAATAACTTTTTTCTGTAAAAAAAATGATACAAACATTTTCCTTTTACTCTCAATGCGTAGTAACTTTTAAAACAAGCCATAAATCGATATAAAATCATTGATGCATTGGGTGATTATCAAAGTTAGTAAACAATTACGTTTACTACAATAAATCTACTTACGGGGTAATACTCGAGGCCATGAGATAGAAAATCTAAAAGCATCCATTCCTATAAACTTCATCAGCTTCACATCTTCCTGTTAAAATTCATTTCTAACACTTATTATAAAAAATCGAAAGATAGCTTAGACTAAAAAAAGTGCATCATAATCAAAAGTACGGTAATTTTGAACTATTCAATTAATTAATTGCATACCTTGTAACGATGATACAAATCATTAGCTACATCTCCATTGCTGCGATCGCTTATTCTTTCTGCAATAAACATCACAACATTCACGATCTTTTAATGCTCAAAAATTGCCATCATTTTACTCGATTAAGTTAAATTAATGAATATTGTTTTGATAAATGAAAAGAAGATTTATTAATAAACTCGATAAAATATTACATCTAGGTTCAAATTAATGAATATTGACATCCTTTGAAAGCTAAAAAGATTTGGTTTTAAAATAGTTATGAAAAATTATATTATTTTAAAACAATATCATTGGTGAGAATATATTTCATCAGAATATACCTTACGTCACAGTTAATTCTCAATCCACGTGAAGCAGCATTGTTATGGAGTCATTTACTTTTATAATAAACAATTATTTTTTTGCTCAATGACATTGACAACGACTTTACTTGGTATGAATGTCAAGCAAAAAAACAGTTCATGTACCCCAGAGGAAAGATAATGACAGATCAGCAGTAGTCGAATTATTTCACGCTACAAACAACTGGAAGAGCATCGTCGAACTATTATAAATTTGGGTTAACTTCATCTACACCCCCTGAGGTTTCTCATAATTGCACTGACCTCCCCTGTAGTTTTGAAAATGGCACTGACCTCCCCCGTCAGAGCAAAAATGACCATTATACCCCCAATACACCCCACCGCACCCCACGCACCCCCACCCCCGATTTTTTTTCAATTTTTTTTCAGTTTTATTTATTTATTTATTTTAATATAATTTATTTATTTTTAGCAGTTTTATTTTTCTTTTGGGATAAATAATTTTTTTATTATATGTTTGTGTTTTTTTTAATTTTTTTTTTTTTAAATTAATTATTTTTTAATAATAAATAAATAAAAATAAATGTGTATTAGAAGATATTTATTAAGTACTCGTGAGAATAATCAAAAAATATTTTCACAAGAATCACAAAAAGCCATTAAATTTTGTATTACTCTTCATTAACACATCTAAATTTTTGAAATTTTAATTTTTAAATGTGTTTTCCTTAAAATTAGAATTAAACACACCCCTGAGATTCCCCTTAAAATATACTGACCATCCCTGAGATTCCCCTTAAAAATCATTTATTTTATTTATTTATTATTAAAAAATAATTAATAAAAAAAAACTAAAAAACACACAAATATATAATTAAAAAATTATTTATCCAAAAGAAAAATAAAACTGATAAAAAAATAAATAAATTAGATTTAAAAAAACTCAAGAAAAAAAATTTAAAAAAAATCTGGGGGGGGGGGGGGAGGGGGGCTATATCAGGGGCATAATTGTCATTTTCGATCTGACAGGGGAGGTCAGTGCCATTTTCAAAACTACAGGGGAGGTCAGTGCAATTATGAGAAACCTCAGGGGGTGTTGGTGAAGTTATCCCTATAAATTTTGAGTTGGTTTGAATTAGGAATGGCAATTTGATCTGATTATTTTGGGTCTCGTTCCGTTCTATCCCTAACAAAAAGGGTTTGGAGTCTCAATAAACATGCGGGGGGTGGGAAAAAAATTATAACCCGTTTAATAATCAGGACGGGTTCGAGTTTAGCCGACTCCGCCCCAATTACCCCGATTATGTGTAAATAATCAAAATTATTCATATTTTTTAAAAATATACTGTTATATTCTTACTATATATATATATATATATATATGTATATATATCAATAATTATATATAATATATATATATATATAATTAAAAAAATTATTAAATGGGGCGGGACGGGGCTTAGTTGGGGCGGGGGTGAGAGCACCTCATTCTTTTGGTCAATAAAATGGAGATTCGTTTGTGAGACTGATATGTTGAGTTTGAAAGAGATAGAGTGATGATAAGTTGAGTAGTGAGACTTTTGAGAAACTCCACTTCCTTTTTATCTTTTTTCTCTCCATGCATCACTTTTATCCCTCCCATGAATGAGGCACACTTGCCGGTCGAACCATGTATATTACACACTTGTCAAACCACATATATTGTTATATATTTATACTTTACGCA
>BRYE01000008.1:21076761-21079261 GCA_030159115.1 Actinidia arguta var. hypoleuca
CCCAATGGTTAACTTGGAAACAAAATTTGTTCCACTCTCAATGTGTATTATTAATTTTTAAAAAGAGCCAAATTGATGTTATGTGAATTAGGAAACCTGATCAATCTCTATTTTGTGCTTTGCTATTATTTTGAACAATTTACTACTATTTTACCAATGTAAAAGAAGAAGAAATTATTAATTGATGGATGATCAAGGCCACATTGATCTGTCTTTAGTTCTCATTGTTTGACTTTGAAAGTTATATAAAAAATATGAGAAAGGAAATGTAACACATAATTTATTAGCAAAGAGAAAAAGTGACACACTTCTTATTGCGAAATCATCAAGATACAAGTGAGTCCTCCAACTTATTAATTTGACTGATCAAATGCAATGGAAATAACTTATTGAATGGAAGGCACTTTTGTCAAATGGTACTTTCATTTTTTAAGGAGAAACTTTTTGAACCACAAAGCCGAACGCTTTGGATATCTTTTCAGTCCATTGTTGAAATCTACGTAGCCGATGCCAAATCTTTGAGTGTAACCAGATGGCCACTCGAAGTTGTCTAGAAACGACCACGCAAAGTAGCCTTTTACCTTCACGCCAGCCCTGCCAATATTTATGAATTAGCAAAGAAGAAGAGGATTGAAGAAGATTGACATAAAAACTACAACTTGACCTAACAATTAAAAGCGGAGGGGTCAAGTGGGATTTAAGTAAAAATGCAGGAACGTAAGCGTAATTAACCCTAAAGTTTTAATTGCACTCTTAAGAGGTTGATTAATTAAAAAAAATCCTAAATGCAAGAAGATTAAACTCACTCAATGGCATCTTGAAGGGACAGAAGATGGCGATGATAGAAGTAAACTCTTTGAGTATCCTTGATGCCTTGCTCAACGGTAACATTATTGGCATCTCCCATACCTAAAAATAAAAAAGAGAAAAAATGTCGAATATTATTATTTTTTAAATTATTTTTTTTAAAAAAAGTCGTAGTTTACCATTCTCCGTGATGTAAATAATTGGGTCGTTGTACTTCTCTTTTGTGTAGACAAGGAGGTCTTTAAGTCCTTTCGGATACATATAAAAATCCTTTACCCCGGTCTGCAAATTCATTTCATCATTAAAAAAAAAAAAAATTATGACGTAGGAATGAAAAATTGAATAATTCATTGTCATCGGCTCATCACGTTTTATCGAAATTTTTAATGCCGCTTACCGGTTTTCCAATGGTTTTCCCATTTCGCACCGCTGCAAAACACAAAGAGAAAAGAAAGAGAGAAAGAAAAAAAGTTATATGGGTATAAATGGTGATTATGTTTTTCTTTTTTTTGTGTGTGAACTTACTCGTTTGAACAGCCTGAGGATCGTTTGAGTAACTGATATTAACGCTATTAGGAGAAGGAACATTCGAGGCATAATTGGCAATATAGTAATTTAGTCCAATGAAATCGAAAGACCCCTTCAGCAACTCAGCTTGCTCTGGAGTGAACTTTGGTAAGCGTTTCCCCACGAGTTTATGCATGCTTTCTGGGTAGTCCCCGGAGGTTATCGGGTCAATAAACCTATCAAGAAACATATAGATTACAAGCTATAAATCTCCATAAGTATCAAGTGTGTTCACATGTTGCAAATGGGTTTTAGAAATTGGAAGAGGCAGAAATCTCATCTAAAATGGAATCTTTTTTTTTGCAATTTATTTAAAAGTCACAATAGTGAGTATTTTATTTGAATTTAAGGAACATGAAAGGCTTTTCCCTAGTGGAGATTGTTGATGTAATAATCAGCAATAAATTTTCGTTTTTTAATAAAAAAAATGATGGATAAATTTAACTTACATCTCCTGAGGTTTCTAACAAATACCACATTTCATGTAATTTCAGAAATAATACTGATTTTTTTTATTGATAAATTAATGTAAATATTCTTCATGAATCTATTTTTTGTACAAAAATGACAAGATTGTTCTTTAATTTAAGGCTTCCAAGATTTTTTCTCTATACTCCAATTAAAATATATAAACATTCTCTATTTTTTTTACAAAAAAAATTATGTTTAGCCTAAGAGCACTTAAAAAATAAAATATTAAGATTATTTTTTTAAAAAAAATAATTTATGATAACAAAATTTTATTTTTTAGTAAGTTTTCATTAGGAATACTTTAAAAAGTAAATTATTAGGATTAATTATTTTAAAAAATTATTTTTTAATAAAAAATAATAATGGAGTAGTTTGCAAATAAATGGTGTTTAAAAAAAAAGAGTATTTATTTTAATAGGTCTATTCAGAAAAAAAAAATTCAAAGTCCTAAATCAAAATATAAGTTTGTTATTTTTACAATAAAATTATGTCTAGGAAAAATTTTGACATTACTTTCAAAAGTAAAGGAGGAAGGTCAGCGTTATTTTTAAAATTACAGGAGAGGTGGCTATATTTATCAAAAACCTCAAGGGAGGTCAATAAAATTTACCCAAAAATGCTATACTACAAAAAAAAAAGTATATAAGATATATAT
>BRYE01000008.1:21091761-21101761 GCA_030159115.1 Actinidia arguta var. hypoleuca
GCATAGAGAAAATAATTGAAATGAAGATTTTAGGAATAAATAGTTTATTTCTCTTTACTTGGTTTTCCAAGAAAATAAAAAAAATTAGAAAGAAAATATTTTTTTTATTTGGTTATAAAAGAACGAAAAAATAAATGATAGAACAACTTAAATAAACGAAGAGAAAAGCAAAGAATATGAAAAGAAGATTTCAAAATAAGAAGAACTATAAATTTTTTCTTGCCCCCTTCCAAAGTTAAAAACCAAACAAGTACTCCAAACAAAGCCTAAAGGAAAAAAGAACCCCATGTAAAAACTTCAATAATAAAAAGCCAAGAAAAAACTGCGAAGAAGGCATCTTTAGAGAATTTTTTTTTTAAATATGTCTCATTATTTTATTTTATTTTTGATTATTTATTAAAGACGAATTGGAAAATAAAATAATTTTCCAATAATTAAAAAATTTACCAATTTTTTTTTAAAACGATGGCTTGAAGTATCAGCAAACCAGACTGATTTGGATTGAAAAATATGAAGACATGTGAAGCAGTCTCATGATAATAAAAGTCTAGCTAGCACAAAATCTGGAGAATATCTCATTAATTTTACAAATCATGGATTTAATTATTGAATATTGGTAAATAAGTACTCTTTTAGAATTAGTTGGTAGAGCTATTAAGTCTTTAGTCATACAATAATGAAATTTAAATTATTAAATAGTGTGAAATTAGGTGGATGATTTGAAGGGATAGGGGAATGGGGAATGGGGATGGGGGACAAGTTGATACAATAAAAAATATTGAGGCGTGAACAAATATACAATACTCAACTTGAGATAACTTCATGAATTATATACAATAATACCCTTCCCCTTACTGTTTAGGTCAACTGTTGGTGGCACTTCCACCTACTTAAAATTTAATTACGTGATGAAAAAAGACCAGGTAACCGCCTCACAAGAAGAGTCCACGAACCCGACCTTTCATTCAACGGTAAATGAATGGAAATAACACATAAACACTTGACCTAGAGTATAAGTGGGTTAATTGACGGCATTTTAAGTGAAGATTGCAAAGTAAAATTTAGGTGCTGGAGTGTAATAAGCATATTTAATGGGCTTGAAGTGTGTAAATTGTAGTGCCTACTTAATAGTAGAATCGTTGGCGTATGTTTCATGCTGTTTCGTATTTGCTTTGAGCTGGCTCGGATGGTGATTGAAAGCTGAAATATCAATTTGCATTGGGAGAGTTGAAAAAGTCTTCCGCTAGATGTACCAAAAAATTAGATAAATAAAAAAAAAAGGTCTTCCTCTAGAAGCGAGATGCGAGATACGGATAAAAAAACAAATTTGATTATTTGTTTAAATAATATTAAATTTTGTTGAACTTTCCAAATCAAATAAACAGAATCAAAATGTCACATGACGCATATATGGGGACTATTTCTATATTTAATTTTTGTTTTTGTCGGTAGTTCATTTTATTCAAATTTGATCCATATTTTTTGCTAGTCAAAAGAAATTGAAAAAGTAAAAAAAATTAATCGATAGTTAAAAACAAGTATGCTAAAATAAAAAAAATTAATCGATAGTTAAAAACAAGTATGCTAAAATAAAACAAAAACAAAAACAAAAACAATTAAAAAAAGCTGTTTCTTTTAGAGATCCTGCCTAAAATTTGGTTATGAGGCAGACCCAATGCATTCTTCCATCAAACGATCGTATCTATTGAGAATAAAATTATAAAGTTTCCTTTTCTATAACAGTTTAAATTTTTAGACTATAGCTTTGTCTAGCCCGGTCTATTAGCCCAATTTGTCACAGTAGCGGGCTGCTACAGTACCAGTCCAGGCTTGGTCGACCTCTTCTTTTTTTATTTTATTTTTAAGTTTAATTTTTTATGAAACAACCCATAACAAAACAACAGACATGTTGGAACTTAATTTATTAATTTTTCTTGAGTTCAAACTAAGGGGAATAATTTTTCTTCCTTTTTTTTAACTCTGGAATTAAGTGTTTATATAATTAAAAATAACGCTTGTATTAGTGAATGAGTGGTTGATCCAAGTAGTTGGGCATCCGCGCTTGGGGGCTGGGAGGTTGCGAGGTTGATTCCCACTAAACTCAAGGCAACACTTTTTATTTATTTTATTAACTTTGGAATTAAGTGTTTATATAATAAATATAATGCGTTAATAATCAAATCAGTGGTTGTTTGAAGCATTTGGGGATGGGAGGTCGCGCGTTCAATTCCCACCACCACACTCAAACTTTTAAAATGTTTTGTTACAGTAACGGGCCCAACTCACGGGCTATTGGGCCAGCTGGGATGGGCGGCTTTGGTGGGCCGGTTAACTGGTTGAATTGAGTCGGGCTTAAAAAATTCTACCCAACCCGCAACCGTTATAGTAACGGGTTTCGAGTCGGTCAGATTTCTTCACAAGCCGGACTTATTCGGCTTGCTACAGTGCCAACTTGGCACCCGGGCGGACTCACGGGCCCGGCCCAAAATTGCAGTTCTAGCATTTGGTTTGGAACTGGAGTAGGGAATAATCCAATTAGTTACGAGTGTTATCCCTATTTCCCCCTTTTGAGATGCCTGCACAAAGTCTCACCCATCTAATATTGAAAGTGATATTTTATAAGCGACATACAAAAGTAGACTAGAGATCCGTGCACATGAGCAAAATTATAAACATAAATCCATACAAGACTCTCAATCTCCTATTTCCCCCAAGGCGTCAATTGGAATTCAAAATCTTATAAGCTGGAAGATGGAATTGATTATATCATTTAAGTGCAGCTAGCTAACTCAAACTGATGTGCTCTCTTTGTAAAATTGTATAGATTTTCAAACACGAACATGTATGATGCTCCCGTTTGGAACATAATTGTGCTTAAAAAGTACTTCACAAAGCCAAGTATTCTACAACAAATAATCCCAATGCCTACTACTTTTTTCCATCATTCCACTGTAAACCTGTTTAGCGGTTCAAATTGGTTACTATGTTAAATAGCCTACATGGTTACTGATGATGTTTGATAGGTCGACTTGATTTATTTTGTCTATATCATTTGCTAGCTGAGTTTACAAAATAATCGTTTCAAATTATAAAAATGGGCTAATAATAAATTAAACCGATAGTGAAGGCACTGCAAGTCATACAAAAGAAGAATCTCTATTTGTTTCATGGATATGAGAGATATATAAGAGAGGGCTTCAAAGTGTTCCTTCGCAGAAAGTTGCTTAAACCAAATAACAAAGTCTTTTGTGTACCACGTGAAATAATAGTCTACGTAGTTACTGATGATGATGGATAAGTCGACTTGATTTATTTTATCTACATGATATGTCCAGCAGTCTTTACAAAATGAACAATTTAAATTATGAAGATGTACTAATTATAAACCGGCCGGATATGGGAGATAAGAGAGGGCAAAAGAAGAAACTCTACTTTCATGGATATGGGAGATAAGAGAGGGCTCCAAATTGTCTCCTTGAAGGAAGTTGTGGAACCAAATAGCAGAGTCTTTTGGGTATCTGCTCAACCTATTCTTGTGGTCCACATAAGTGATCCCAAAGCCAGGTGTGTAACCACTTGCCCACGCGAAATCGTCAAGGAATGACCATATGAGGTACCCTTTCACATCAACCCCTTCTCGGCAAAATAAATAAATAAATAAACAAATTATAAATCTATTATTTTTGTTAAAATGATATTAGGTTGTATGGATCTTGAAGTTTAAACTAGAGGTGTACATTGTCGGAATTGGTCAGCTTCCTCAGAGAAGTTTAAACTAGAGGTGTACATTGTCGGAATTGGTCAGCTTACTCAGAGAATCAGGATAGATATTACCGGTTTCAGTAAATTAGGAGCGGGTTCATGTTTCTAACAAACAAAATTTGCAAAATAGGAACAACAATTATATTTAAGTTAAACTTTAACTCTGATAGTGGGGAGAGAGAGAAGTTTTAACTTTTTAAACTTTAAGCACTCCACAAACTATAGTTAAGTTAAAGTAACTAAGTTATTTAACATAAGTTAGTCAAGATTTAATAACTATTTAGAATTTTATTTTTATATATCTACTTAAACCTTTTATATATTTAAAAAAATATATATGTATATATATATATTTATATATTACCGGTCCAGTCTGGTCTGGTTTTGTCCACGATTCTGGAACACATAATTGGAATCAGACCGTATAGACCATTTTTTTTTGAATCAGAATCGAATTGTAGAACCAGACCATTAGCTCCTGTCCGATTTCACGGTTCATCCGGTTCGTTGTACACCCTTGGTTTAAATTAATATGTTTTTATATTCTCAACTAAAATACTATTCGTACATGCCTTGATCGAAAAAAATTATTAGGTAATCCTAGAGTACAATGTGAATTAGCCTACTATCAGCAAATGAATGACGCAACACACATATTATAAGTTACCTCTTGTCTTTCAACTACTCAACAAATATGAGTCATTATATTCTACCCACAAATTTTATATTTACGTAATTGATTAGAATTACCAAGTTTAAATGATATATAACTCTTTCGGGAGCATTGAATAATTACTTGTCATGATCAAAAGGACATGCATACGTACGGCCTTCCACAATGGGCCTTTTAACTATGCTTAATGACAAAAAAATAATTATTTTTTTGTACTTATTCGATTCCTCTAATCAAGATCAATCAGCAAATTAAGAAAATTTTATTAAAATATAAAAAATATCACTAAAAATAAAAATAACTTAGATGGTCATAATGGCAATTTATCCTCAGCTCATCCTTTCAATTCTCATGTGTTTTCATGTAAAAGATTTAAGTTTGCCTTTGATAGACTTACTTGATAGCTTTCAGAAGATACTTAGATGATCATAATGGTAATTTATCCTCAGCTCATCCGCCAAGCACTCTTCAACCGGTAATGTGTTGTTATTTGCAACACCTGCAGAAGAACATATATAATATTGTTAAAAAATTTCAATAAAATGATGAATGGCATTATTTAGTCGTACTTTTTCTAAATTTATATATATATAAAAAACATATTTAAATTCAAAAAATGATTTACCATTCTCGGTAATGAAAATTGGTGGATTGCCATAGTTGTCTTTTATATACAGCAAAAGCGCCTTAATTCCTTTTGGATATATATAAAGCCAGCTTAAAACAGTCTGTAAAACCACTCACATGATTCATATTAGATTACAATAATGCTGTAAAGTTATAATGCTATAAAGTTATTATCGATTAAGATAATAAATTAGACATTTGAAAACTCTCGAGGAGTTGGTCTGGCGGTTTAACTACTATCAATTTAGACATTAGAACACTTTCTCTAGCATATTTTTAGAGATGCTTGCTATAATCTTTCTAGATTTTTTTTTAAAGTTACATCAGAATATTTATCATAAATTCTGCGCTTTTCTTGTGGGACGTTAAAAGCAAATTGAATTTTTTTTTTAATTAAGTTAATGTTTTGTCCCTGTTACTTTAAAATAATCAACTTTTAATATAAATTCAACTCCAATAAAAGGAAAAGAGAAGTTACCGGTTGACCAATCGGTACCCCATGTTTCACGGCTGTAAGAGAGAGAGAGAGTAAAGAATTTGAAGAAAAAAATTTGTTAATAATTTTTCACGACAACCTATTTTGAACATACCCGAAGTTATAACACGATTATCTGTTGTCATGCTTAAGTTAAAAATGCTAAAGAACGCGGCATTCGCCGCGTAACATGAGGTGTAGTAATTTATTCCAACGAAATCATAAGACTTCTTCAGCATTTGAGACTCGGACTTGGCGAATTTAGGCAATCGATTCCTCACAAAAGACCGCATGATCTGGGGATACTCACCGTACGTCAACGGATGTAAAAACCTACACAATTTCACCTTCGGAATGTTAAATCAAGAAAATATTAGAGAGATGGATGCATATACTATGCACCCTTTAGGGGCATATTTTGATTCAAACCCTTAGCCTAAAAACCCTAATTTTACAGAAAAACAATTTATAACATTTAGGGTATATTTGATAACGTTTTTACTTTTTTATTTTTTGTGTTTGTTTGGATTATTATTATATATTTGTGTTTACTTTTTTTTTAAACTATTTAAAAAAAAAATATGGCGGCAGTGGTAGTGGTGGTGGACGTGGAGTGGTGGTGGACGTGGAAGTGATTTTTTAAACAAAACAAAAATTATTTTTGTTGTTTTCACTATTTTTCAGAAGTAGTTGTAGTAATTTTATCTTGTTTACAATTATAAATAGTAACACAAATAAATTTTGTTTACATTTATATAAAAAAAATAAAAATTAAACAGTTATCAAACATCACCTTACCATCCCAACATGAAATCAAGGGCTTTTTGGGCAGCCATTTGGTCCACGATGTTTTCAGAAAATGGCACGAACCACTTGGACGATAGCACAACCCCAACTTGACCCTTTTGAGATGCCTGCACTTGTGATTTTTTTTTTCCCCGATTCATTAGAAGTTTATAGATTCAATGTCAAGATTCTTAAGTCAAAAATTAAATACGATTTGTTCTTGTTTTGACTTAAAACATAATTTAAAATATTACAAACCTTGTATTTCTTCCTGTACAATTTTACGGCAACTGCATGGGAGAGGATTAAGTGGTGGCCTACTATGTAGGGTTCGGTTGCAGAGTCTCCAACCGAGCAATTCCCAATATAGTTAGAGCATCGACCAGGTGCATAGGCACCAATTGCATATCCATACGAAGTATACTCATACGGCTCATTCATCGTGAACCAATGCTTCACTCGGTTACCAAATGTTGCGAAGCAAAAATCGACGTAGTTTAGATAATCACCACTGTTCATCACACAATAGGGTTTTTAACATAATGATGCAATTGCATAATTTAATTCTAGCGTGATCAATTAATTATGAGTGGAACTTACATAATTTTCGGGCTTAAGAATCCACCGTAGTCATTGTCCAGGGCTTGCGGAAGATCCCAGTGAAATAGCGTCACATAAGGTTTTAAACCTTTATAATAGCCAAAATTAGTGAATAATCATCACCAAATATTTAATAATTAAACAACAAAAATAATGACAATAAGATAGTATAATCACCATTTAATAGGAGGTCATTGATGAGATTATTGTAGAATTGGACACCTAGAGAGTTCACTCCTCCACTGACTGTGCCCTCTAATTAAAAAGAAAAAGAAAACATTCAGTATCATATTTCCGACCCCCAATTAAGACATTTCCATAGGGTTAGCTTAAGAAGGTTTTGTTCGGAAAAAAAGAAGGGTGAATTTCAGTTTACTCCCTTGCAGTTTGGACCATGCACATGCGGATTGCTACCCTAACATTTAGAAATAAACACATAAGCCCCTGTAATTTCGGGACTAAAGTGCACCACACACATGTGGATTGCTAGCCTAACATTTAGAAATAAACACATTGGCGTGTGAATCGCACTTTCCATTAATTTGAATGGAAATCGTAACGGTGAACATTTGTCTAAACGTTAGAAAAATAATCCGCACATGATTCTAACCACAGGGGAGTAAAGTAAAATTTGTCCAAAAGCGAAAAAGCTAAAACAAAGAAAAAATCATTGTGATACGAGAAATTATACAATGAGAGATTTCGATATTGAATTAGATGGGAGAAGGAATGGCACTTACTAGGTAATATTCTTGGCCATGAGATGGAGAATCTAAATGCATCCAACCCAATGTTTTTCATTAGAAGTATATCTTCCTGTTAGAAAGTCCCCTTCTAGTTATGCTAAAACGAACAAATTAGGTAACTTCTTGTTTTTCTTTTCTTTTTTTGAAGAAGGTCAAGGCAAATTTTAGCACCACTAAGAACAGGATGTTTAATTTCGATTCTACCATTTCGAAATAATGTTTACAATTAAGCTGATAAAAACTATAGTTTCCAAAATTAACCAGACCTTATAGTGATGATAAAATTCATCCGCTACATCCCCCGTACTGTGGTCTTCAATTTTCTCTGCCATGAGACCATATGATCTGTCAAAATAACATCACTGGGAAGAAAGCTGTCCAAAATCCATTTGCAAAGAGAATTATACAACGTGTACTCGAGTTATTCAATTATTCAGTTTTGACCCCCAAATCAATTTGTATAATACATACAAAAGATTTAAACTGGAATCACACTTTTCCATCAATATTCGTTTGTATCAAATGGCTTCAATTGTTAACAATACCAAGCGAGTCTTCAATGAATACTTGGATACTACTATCTGACATGGCATCTTTTTTTGATAACTCGATATCTGGCCCTGAAAGACTGACTAATCTGAGGGGACAAATCCCATCCGGAACAAAGCTTCATATAAACTTACCTCAATAATTGCTGGTAAGAGAACTTAAATATATGACTTTGTGGGTAAGCTTCTTAGTCGTGGTCAAATTCTCAATCCCTTGAGATTATATGACATGGCCAGCCATCTTACATGGCCTAATTAGATTATTGCTATGTAAAACCTAATATGTAACAAGGCTTGCATTCCCATTGAAAAAGTATTACAATATAAGAGGCTCTAAAATGGTTTACTAAAAAAACAAACTAATTCTGTTAACTTTATATATTCAATCAAGGATAGAAACATAAATACTTTAAAAGCTTGGATCATATTAGAATTATTTATAGAAAGACCTGGATATTTGTGAGTGAAGGTATCCCAAATGCTGGCCCCTCTGCCATCTTCAAATGCTGCTCCTTCAATCTAAAACAAACAAACAAACAAACACACACACTACAAATATGGAATTACTTGAACAAGATGGCTTAAAATTAAAGATATTTCAGGATATATTCTTCCTTGAGAAAATGCAAAACTTTTTTTTGGCACACCTGGTACGATGCCGATCCGGCTCCGAAGACGAAACCAGCCGGAAAACTGCTCCGGTTGAACGGCTCGGAATTATAAGCAGTACTCCATTTTGCACCATTTGAATTGCCCAAAACACTAGCCAAAATGAAGAAACAGTGCACGTGGTGAGGACCTCTTATTGCCATAGCTTACTTAACTTTGTGGAATTGAACTAAGTAGCCAAATTGAAGAACTAAAAATGGGAAAATCAAATGGTAGGTTGCAGCTGTTGGCTACTACACCACGGGGGCAAGAATGTCTTTGCAGTGAAGTTATTGTTTGTTCACGTTCATTCAATCCACTATGTTAGATTTTTAAGAGAGCTTATTCTCTCAATCTCCTGACACCGAATGACAGCTACCCAGTCCAAAAAAGTATTAGTTAAATCGGAGGGTGTGTGTGTCTGGGGGGTGAGAAAATAAATTTCCCTTTTAAAAATTAAAAATTTATTTTCCCAGCCCCTGACACACCCTTCCGATTTGACTAATATTTTTTTATTTTTTTTATTTTTGCCTTTACTTTTTCATTCAAACTACTATTTTGTCATTAAGTTATTTTTATTCTTTTCTTTTTTATTAATATCCTTTTCTTTTTTTTATATTCTTTTTTTTTTCTTCCTTTTAACACACTTTTATTCTTTTTTTCTTTTTATTATTTTTTTTCTTTTAATACTCTTTTATTCTTTCTTTTTTTACTTTTTATTATTTTTTTTCTTTTAATACCCTTTGATTCTTTTTTTTTTTTATTTTTTATTATTATTTTTCTTTTAATACCCTTTTTATTTATTTTTGTTATTTTTTTTATTATTTTTTAATACCCTTTAATTAATTTTTTGTCACTTTTTATTATTATTATTTTTTTAATACCCTTTTTATTTATTTATTTTTGTTACTTTTTATTATTATTTTTTAATACCATTTGATTTATTTTTGTTACTTTTTATTATTATCTTTTAATACCCTTTGATTCTTTTTTTTTTCTTTTTTTAATACCATTTTATTTTTTTCTCCTTTTAATACCCTTTGGTTTATTTTTTGTCTTTTAAATTACTCTACAACCCATATTTTTATACTTGTTAAAATTTTTATAAATAATGTCTCCTCAAATCTACAACTAT
>BRYE01000008.1:21126761-21129261 GCA_030159115.1 Actinidia arguta var. hypoleuca
CAGTGTAGAGAGAAGTTGTGAACTTCAACTAAGGAGGTAAGTTTGAAACTATACGTGGGGTGTTGGAACTTGGAACACTGTTTTGAAACCGGATCCATGAACGAAGTGAAAAAGGGATTGACTATATGGGTTATTGGTTCAATCATTTGATCAAATCGAAATTTAATTATAATTTTATATTTTTTTATAAATATGTGAAAATTATATTTAAATCTAAAATATTTAATTTAAAATTTAAAAAGTAACCGAAAAAGTCAATATTTTAGGAAAGTTTTCTTCTAACAATTTTCTTTATTCTTCAAATAAAAAAAATCAAATCAGTGGTATGATCCACTTAATATTAAAAAAATAATCTGACCGAAAATAAATGATTAGTAAATAATATCAAATAAATGATAATTTTGATGATTTTATCTCTGGACAACATAAATGATGTCATTTTTATAATTTATATAAAATTTGAGCATGTAAGGACTTACACCCTACATCAGACTTTCCCTATCTCTCTTCTTTTATTCATTCATGCTCTAGCCTGCGTCTCCAAGCATTATTGATATAGACAAGGGCGGAGCCAAAATTTTAAGTAAGGGGGGTTAAAGTGTAAAAAATCTAAAATAAATTTTATAGTTTTTTGGAAGGGAGGGAGGTTGTAGTTACCTCTCAGCTCTTGCTGGCTCCACCCCTAGATATAGAAAGTGACAATTGACAAAATATTTAAATTCTGAACTCGGAGGTGTTTAAGAAAATATTTTAGAAATGTATTCCGTATTTTATTACCTCCTTCAAAGATATTTTGTATTTATTATTACAATAGCATCCAAAGAACATAGTGTAGCAAAGCATGACTTAGGCATAGCTGCTTGTGATTTGTGGCGCATAAGGCCCTCGTTTTATATCTTTTAAATTAGTCACATAACTTTGGCCCTCTCGTGTTTTGTGAGGGCATGGGACTAACTTTAAAAGAGTGCTGAGTAATTTTTTTTATAACTCGGTATTCTTTTATTGGCCTACTGATTCGTAAAGTCAATCATACCATTTATAAGTGAGAGCCTATTTAAATTACATTGTTCCGTATAAACTAGCTCAACATAAGAATTGATAGCACACAGATCAAAGTCGAATCACAAACCAAAATATTCACCACACCGATCATAACATTTATTATAACTAAGAATAACATTTATCACAACCGAGCAAAATATTTTTTATGATACACGGTATTTATTATAGAATTTGCCTGCATGTTAATGCAATTCACCACCCATTTTTTTTTCATATACACCAACATGGAGTCGCATAAGATAATTGATATTTTTTTTCAATTAGTTTATAGCTCTAGTTTCTAGATCTAGTGATTTGGGCATTTGAATAATGATTTTTACTAGTTTTAAATTTTTGACTTGAATTAAAAAATTAAAAATCATAAAGAAACACAACTCTCATGAATTATCCTGAGATAAGAGACTTGAAAGTTTGTTCATTTCTAAGGTGTACAATTTAAAACCTTTTAAATGCTATCATTTCTTGAGTTATTCATACAAAATTTTGTCCCGACTTTAATTGGGTCTCCAAAATTAATCAGAACTTAGTCGAGATATCAATTTATGGAAAAAAAAAGTTCATAAACAAAAACAAGATGAAAAAGTTATAAAGTGAAATCAAAAGCCTTCAAATTTTAGGACATTGGTGGCCCACCAGTAGTTTCTTTGGGGGGTAATTTATATGGTCCGTACGTGGGGAATGCGAATCGCGTGGTAGGACAATGAAGTTGGTATGAAAAATCTCACCAACCTTTTGAATTAGGTACCATATTTGTTAACCTTACATGTTGCATTATTATGGATTTTATTTGATCTCCCTCAATTATTAGTGTTTCTATTGTATGTATATTACCCATTCTAAGCTGGTTGCCATAAACAAGTTGCACCCAAAAAATATATAGGAGTTTAAAATGCTCATCTGATTCAGTAGCATTCAGTTGACAATTTAAATAGTTCAATTGTTAAGATAGGAATTAAGGATTTCAAATGAGTTGATAAAAGCTGTTGTCACTAAAACTCTAAAATCTAAAATATTTTGTTAAAATTTTTAAAGCTGGCTTGGAGGAGTCGATTTTGGAAACATCATGATTAAAAACACACTCATTCTATAGAGCTCTAAGTGGTCATACTCATTCTCTAGAGTGTCACTTGCTTATGTAGAGTCCATCACCCAATCTTGTGATGCAAAATTTTCTACTATAAATAAAATTGTAACACCCTTAAACTTGTTCTGATAGCATTGTTAATGACTCGAGTTTCCTAAAGCAGTCAACCTAAGAGCAACTTCAATCTATTTCTAAATTTTTATTTGGGGGGGCCAAATGGGCTCCAACCGAACTCCATTTGGAGCCTCCAAAATCGAGGCCTTGATTTTTGTCTCCAAATTTGGAGATTTTTGAAACTTTAGAGACCCATCTCCAGTTTTTGATTACCGTTTTTAATTTAAAAATTCCAACTTT
>BRYE01000008.1:21131761-21139261 GCA_030159115.1 Actinidia arguta var. hypoleuca
TCTTTTTTTCTCAAAACACAATTTATTTGTAAACTACTCTATTTTTTTTATCAATAAGTAATTTTTAATAAAATAAAATTTAAATAATTTACTTTTTAAGTACTAACAAAAATATTTTTTAAAAATAAAACTTTATTATTAATAAATTCTTTTGAATTTTTTTTTAATACTTTACTTTTAAGTGCTCCTAATTTTAACATACTTAAAAAATATTTTTTTATTAAATATTTTTTTTTTAAAAAAAAAGATAATATTTATTTATTTTAATTAGTGCATTGAGAAAAAAAATTAAAATTCCTAAATCAAAGAGTAATCTTGTTATTTTTGCACAAAAATTAGCTTTTAAGAGAAATCTTAATATTAATTTTAAAAATAAAGAAGATCAGTATATATACTGTGAAAGAAATGGAAAATGAAACCTCAGGTAGGTTATATATTTCTGAAACCTCAGGTAGGTTAGTGAATTTTACCCAAAAATGAAAAAGCAAAAGTTAGATTCCAAAAATTAAGGGTGTGTTTGGAGCTTAGTGAAATACTGTGAAAGAAATGGAAAATGAAAAATTTTTGTTTGGTTTTAAATTTTGGGAGGGAAACAGAGTAAACGTGTCTTTTCTTTTTTCTTTAAAAAATTTCATCTCATATTCTTCCCTCTTTCTTTCAATGTTCTTTTCTCTTTATTTATTAAACTTTTTAAACGTTTTGATCAAAATTTTATACATTTTTATTTTCTCTTGATGAGAAGAGTTGAAAAAATATAAAACATTTGTTCAAATTTACTAAATTTTTTTAATAAAGATAAAGAAACTGCAAAACCAAAATTGCTACAAAAATTAAGATAAACTAGATCCAACGATACCTTAATTTCTTTCTCATTTTCGCCTCATTTCTTAACAAAACCAATAAAATATTTTTCTCTCAAATCTTCCTTTCAATTAAGAACTCCTTTTTAACTTCCTCTTTCTTTCTTTTTGTTCCACTAGTAAGGGTAATAAACGAGTCAAATGAGTCGAATAATAGATTGTTTAAGTTTGACTTGAAAATTTAACGAGTTTAAAATATGTTCAAATAGTTTGTTTATTATTGAAATCGATCTCAAATGAGCTTTAATCGAGTATATCACGAGCCGAGCTTGAATTTGTAAACATTATAAGTTTGTCAACCCAAATAGCAGATTATTCAAGATTGATTTAAAATATTAATAAATTTAAAAATCATGTTCAATCTTGATTTATTTACACAACAAACTAAACTCAAACAAGTTTGTAACAAACAAAACACAAGCAGTTTTGGTTCGTTTTTCACCCGGGGATCATAAGTTCCAAACCAAGCATACCCTAATGAACAGTGTAAATCCAACAAGAGTGGTTCAGACTCCAGGGCATGGATTCCACTGATTATCAATGAAGATAATTCGTGTGAGGAGATCTTGCAATTATTGTAACTTTAAATGGATAGAATTGAAAATATTGCACGCATCTCACGAGCATTGTCATTGTCAACCATCTTTTCCAACAATGTACCAGGTAGGCCAATAATGCCGAATTTCAAGTTTACACTCAATATTCAAAGGTACTCTTTTGGTATGGAATAAAGTATATCCAAGAAGAGGGGGAGAAAATGCAAAGAGAGAGAGAGAGAGAGAAAATCTGACTTTGCCTCCTTTTGGTTTGGGACGTGTGCGGATTACTCCTCTATGGTTATATATCACCACGTAACTTCTTGTGATTTGTGAATTAAAATACACCATTTTAATTTATCATTCATTTTAACAAGTGCATCGTACTTAGATAGAGAGTGAGTTACTATATCTGTTCCATATTAAAGCTCTCTTTTGAAAAACGTTTAATTTGTATTACCTATTTAATTTTATCCCTCCAAATGATTACGTTTGACTTTTTATTTTAATTAAAATATTATGTAAATAATATATAAAAAACTGGTACTTCAATATGTGACGGAAGGAGTATTTCATTAAGGCAAAAATACCATTTTAAAGACTTCAATTTTTTTAATAAATGCCACTACCTTGTTTTCTCTCTCACTCCAAAAGTTCTCCCTCTCCATATATATGCTTTGTTTGTGCATATAGAAGGGATTAGCGGGTGGGACGGTTGTTTATGGAGTAGTATTTATACATACATATATGTGTGTGTAGGTTTGTTCATTGGTTAAGAGAAAGAAGAAGGGTGCATGCGTTTAGGTCCAAAAACCACAAGGTAGTTATGTGATAATTTCTTAATGACAGGAGGTGATCTGTACATGACTCAAGCCATAGGAGGCAAAGTGAAATTTACCTGGAAAAAAAAACGTGAGCTCTTGCTTCAAAGTTACTCCATTGAAAGGATAAGTCATAAGGGCAGTCTCATGTTTTTAGGATCTCCATCGAAAGGATAGGATTCGGATCCTCAAAAGTGCGCTCTATTTGAAATGTTGTTAGAATATACAAAATGATATCATTTTATATACTTCAAAAATAAAATAAGGATAGAATTTGGATCCTTAGAAGTACGCTCCGTGTGAATTGTTGTTAGAATATACAAAATAATATCGTTTTGTACACTTCAGAAACAAAACAACGTCGTTTTGGTTCCGACCATGAAACGACGTTGTTTTATGATTAATTAAAATTATATTATTTTGATCCTGAAATATACAAAACGATATCGTTTTGTACATTTTAAGAACACTCTACGCGGAGCGCACTTCAGATGATCCGAACTCGAAAGGATAAGTCATGAGGGCAGAGATTGTCTCCTGATTTGGGGATCTTGTTTCTTCCAATCTTGAGTATCTACACCTATTTGAATATTTCTAAAGACTAAAGATACAATGCGTCAGTTATTGATATATATTAAATGATACATTTACACATATTAATCATAATTTATGTAAAAATATAATAAATTATATTATTTAGATCAATCATATTAAGATTAGAGTGCCGCTAAAATTTGTTCTAGTAGTACTAAATAATTTCTCGGTCTCAGAGATTATTCTATGCTCTCAGCCTCAAGGTATTGCTTTACACTATTTATTGAATGGCATATCTGTACATGTTAATTATAATTCATACAAAAATCTTATGAATCGTACTATTTAAAACAATCATTCTAAAATTAAAGCGTCACTAAAATTTATTCTAAACATACCGTAAAATTCAAATATTTATTTTTAAAAAAGTCATGTCCTTTGACTTACAGAACTGATTGCTTATTTATCCCTCTCTCTCTCACTCTCTCTCTCTCTCTCTCACACACACACACATTGAAGCTTCTACAAAGAGTTATGCAGAGTACTTGGGGTTTCTTTTCAACCCATTCTTGTAGTCAATGAAGTAAGTCCCAAACCGAACAGAAAATCCAGCATCCCATTCAAAATCATCAAAGAATGACCATAAAAAGTAATCCTTCAAGTGAACACCCTCCCTGCAAAAAATCCCAACTTCACCATTAGTACTTTCATTGGTGGGGTTTTATTGAGAAATAAACTTGTTTTAGAGTGGCGTTTTTTACATTTAGTTTATATAAATAGTGGGCGAGTGATGTATTTATGATATTAATGAGGTTACTGTGTAGTTATGTTAGAGCATCTCCGTTGCAAATATTAAAAATTTGTGTGTTAAAGTGTACACATATACAAACGTGAGATCCAATTTAGTTTGCTAAGCATTTAGTAAATGAACACATAAAAACTTCATTGCAGTAACTCAATTATTTCCCTCACTCTTTCTCTCTCTTCCTTGTTAATGTAATGGTACACAATTAGCAACCACTTAACCTCTCTTTTAACAGCTTCATTGGAGCCAAAAAAAATGTTCAACTGTTAACTTATGCTAACATCTACCTTAGCAGTGCACTTGCATTGCCCACTACGGATGCTCTTAGTGACTAGTTAAATTAGCTAGCAATTAGTGGCCGCAGAGTGGAGAAGGTGACAATATAAAGTGTTGAGCTATATACCTGAGTGTATATATATATATATATATATATATATATATATATATTACAAAGTATTAACAAAATGCTAACCACAATGACCGGTAGTTAATGCGTAAAAATGTATTAATAAGTACAAAAAATATATAAATATTCGTGAAATACATTGAAACATATGCAAAATGTCAAAATATTCGTAAAAAAATATACATTAACCACCATTAGTTGGCGACGGTCAGAGAAACCGAAATTACTATTTCAATCATTTTTTTCAAATTTTTCTTTAGTAAAAAGTTACTGGGATAGAGTATAATATAAAATTAGGAAAAACTAATTTGGAATAAATTTCCTATCGTATGTATCTCCTTTTCTTTTGAAAAACAAACAAACAATGGTTATGCCACGTGAAAACGCTCTTTAATGGAACTTTAGCTTTTCACTTTTATTTTGAAAAGAAAAGTTTATTCGTACATAAAATTTATGCAGAAAACATTACACAATGATGGTAGAATAATGATTCTAACTAAAGTAATTTTCTAGGTGTTGTGCTTTAGAGTAAAAGCATCAGATTTTATGAAATTTTTTTATTTGTGTATCATTACTCATTTTGATATATGAACCTTATATTTCTCCCTATATAATTTTAGGGCAACAGCATGGGAACGGATCAAATGGTGTGCGACGATGAAGGACTCAGTCGCAGAGTTGTCGGAAGTACAATTCTGACATAGTTAGAACATCGACAAAGTGCCATATTGCCAGTTACATATCCATTAATACTAAATGTGTATGGCTCATTCAATGTGAATAAGTCCTTCACCCAATCACTGAAGGGTTTAAAGCAAAACCCTGGTCAGTCGCAATAAATCTCTGAAACATATCCAAAAAAATGTCATGGTAATGACATGATATCATTTGAAATCTCCAAGTTTTGAGGAAAAAAATCAAGAAAATTTGAGAAATTTCAAAAAAAATTCATAAAAATCATTCAATTGAAAATTTTATCAACTTAGAAATTGAAAATTTCACAAACTTAACTGGTAGATTTCATAGTAAATTTTTCAAACTGAGAAATTTCTCTTATATCACACTAAAAATATTAATAATAAGAAAAATATCTCATTTTTAAAGAATAATAATCCATTAGATGTATTAAACACACTAAAATAAAAATCAAATAATCATGTGACAACATGCTATATTACTTTAATTATTTGTATAGGATGAAATTTAAAGTTTTCTTGTATGGAAAAATCATTTGAGAACCTAAAAGTTTTCTATTAAATATTAAAACCTGAATGGCTTACTACCATATAGAGAACAAATCATATACTTGTTAAGAATGAAACACATTAAAGGGGTAAATTTGAATTGACATAAAAGGACATCGATACGTATATATGTATCAAGTATCGATGCACACATATTTCTATTTTGAAGAACCTTATTAACATCGTCAATTTTATTAATTAGCACTATTTAAGAGTTTGTTCTCACAAAATATTTTATTTTCTATATTTTTCTTTCTTTCTATTGTTTAAAGATGTTAAATATATTTCAATACTCGATGGCCATCTTTGTTTTAGAGATAGAATTTGGCAAATTAAAAATCCAATCAGATTTAGTAATGTATAGTAAATCCAGTTGGACTAAGTAAAATTATTAATTTTGTAAAATCTCAATATGCACTTGTTTGTTTTACAATGGATATGGATATGGATATGGATATTAGATTAAACATTTTTTTTCATGTTTTTCATAATTATCCTCACATCATAATTTTTAACTAAATATAAAAAAGTCAAGTACTCCATAAATAAATAAAAATATATATAATTCTTGACTAGACATCCATATCATTAACTAACAACAGTAATAACATCCAAATAAAAATACCATAACACTCTCGATTGTAGTAAATTATAAAACTAAACATCTTTACATGCCACTAGAGGGAGTAATTGTAAAATATAGCATACTAGCCGAATAAGAATCTCCATTAACAAGCAAAATTAGGCACCAAATAAGTAACTTATAGGACATAAAAGACTCTACATCCATAAATATTATATAATAGTGTCTTAACTTAACAACATTCTATTGTTGTATTTACTTATGGGTATTTTAATAATTTTAGGGCTAATCCATAACCCCTGGATTTATAATAATTGGGAGAGGTGTTATTATAAATTTAACCAATTTGGTAGATTATAAATCTATAGTATTATATATTCAACTTCAGAGGGAGTCAACAAACACCATATTAATAGTCTCACATGATTTGTATTCAAATTCAACATTTTTATCTACAAAACAAATATGACCAATACGATTCGCGATCTGAAAAAAATAAGATAATTATACAAGGTTCATATCCCTATTTAATATTAATTAAGCATGATCTGAGCAATATTCTAATGCTTTCCAACTCTCAACACATATCTCTAGAACTTAATTCTTTCTATTTTCTTTCTAGTTTGCATGATTGCGACATCCAATGTATATAATTTTTGTTGGGAGTCGATCATCTCCATGTGAGATAGTTTGCAAGCATTTAATGTCATTTTATATATTATTTTACTTCAATTTAAAACATAGAATGAGTTAATATTTGCATGAATTAATGATCTTACTTGGCAACACTCTGGATTATGATATTGAAAATCTGAAAGCATCTAAATCAGTTGTTTTCATCAGATTTACGTCCTCCTATAAATAATTTCAGCATTTTTTTTCACAAACATCAATTTTAATCACTAAGATATATATATATATATTCTTAAGTATGTATTACTTTGCCAACAAATCTTATAATGATAATACATGTCATCTACTACACTCCGTTGCTATGGTCCGTTATTTTTTCTGCAGATGAAACCATAAAATTTTCTTAATAATCGGTTTGATTTAAAAGAATTTGCAAGCACAACCATATGCGAGTGTTGTTAAACTAAATGTTTAAGTTTATAACTCAGTTAAGATAATTATTATTGAGATCATAATGCATATGTTTGCACATAAATACAGATGGTAATCTGCTTGTCATCGAAATGTCAACAAATATGAGATGGTGGTGGTGGTGGTTAAATGACCTTGACTTGCATTAAATAAAATCCAAATCTCAATCAGTATTAAGCTGCTGATTTCTTGCCACAAATAACGTTTAAATTAATTGGTGGTCAGCTAGTCGGAAAGGATCAATCCTGATTCCTGATCACCTTATTATTCACACCATAAACAGAGACACAAAAACTATTCATTAGCCTGAAAAAGAACAAAAGAAGGTGAAAAATATAACCAAATAGAAAGGTTATGGACTTTCAGTTGAAGGGGACTTTGGCATTTCGCATCATAATTGGTGGAAGAAAGCAGCGACATACCTGGTACGCAGCAGACGCCGTGCCAAATAAGAAACCAGCTGAAAAACTGCTCCAGATGAAATGACTCGTGTCAAAATCAATAGAGAAACCATACACACCCCGAATTTGGACCAAAAATATTTCCGAATTAAAAAATGAATGTTACAGATTAACTTGGTTATGTGATTCCATATACTCAAGTGAAT
>BRYE01000008.1:21196761-21206761 GCA_030159115.1 Actinidia arguta var. hypoleuca
CAAAAACATTTGGTAAAAGGACACTACACCACTAACAAAACCAATACATGTTTTCATTTCATCAGAAAATATACTCTATAAAAATGAAAAACAAAAAAACAAAATTTAAAAAAGGATCCTTTTATTGACCGCCCAATAGGGAGTACAAAATGAAAAAAAAAATATTTTCTATACACTTTTTATATTTTTAATACACTTTTATATATTTCTATACACTTTTCATATTTTTTTATACCTTTTTGTATACTATCAACAACACAATGAACTGTTTTTAGCATTTCCCTTTTTAAAAATGACTGGTCTCCCTTTTGAATTTTGACTGAAAACAATACATAAGCACATACATAAGCAAGTGAGTGCAATTTCCAATTTCCATGTTTTTTAATAGGGTCCTTTCTATTTGACCTTGTTGAGCTAATAGCCCATGTTACACGTTCATTCACTAAGAATTAGTTACATGTTTTCTCCATGGAATTCAACTCATAAAACTTCATATTTATTTTTCTTTCCTTGTTTTTTTGAAGAAAAATGATTTGTCTTGTGATTTTATTAGTACTTCTGATTTTAATAATCAATATTTGTGACTTACACTTGGTTACAAGTAGACATGGCTGCAAGATTTTTATATTACGGAGGCAAATGTAAAGTTAAACTCGAAATTCGTAATCTACTCATGGTTACGAATCTAATTGGAATTAAAATGATATAGTTAAAAAAACACATCCAGAAAAATTATTCATAAACACGAGAGATGATTTAAAACTTTCACTATGATCATTGTAATTAAATTCATTGACTCTATAGATCATGACCGGGTAAAGTTTCACCAATTCAACTCAAATTGAAAATTGTAAGTATAAACTTAACAAGATTAAAAATTTGAAGATCGAAGTGATACGGAGAGTATAATTTAGGGATCATAGTTGTATTTTACCATATATTTTCTGTCCATTTTTCATGGTTGGTGACCGCGTATGTTGTGGACACATGTCATGCGTTTCGGGTCATTGCAATGAATTGAAAAGTCAAAGGTGTGGACGAGACTTTGATGATAAGTGTGGATGTTGGTGGTGACCGGCGCTTAACCGGTAAAACATGCGGTGGCAATCCAACAAGTGTCACGCTTTTAGGATCATTGCAATAATTGAAGTCATGGAAACGTCAATGATAGGTTCATACATTCAGAGAGAGAGAGAGAGAGAGAGAGAGAGAGAGGAGACAAGGGAGGATGGGGGGGACATGAGAGAAGCATGAATTGAGGAGAGGGTAGACTAGTAACTTTGGAAAAGCTTCAACCACTTCCCCGAACCTCCATCATGCTTTTGCCATTTGATAAGGTTTTACAGTATTATTCTTTTTATTTTATTATTGTTTCTTTTGACAAAACTTATGTTAAAACCCATATTGTTTGACTATAATGGAGAAACATCGAAATGAAATTTCTTAAATTATAATTTTTTTATTTATTCTTCATCATAAATAATGTTACGACAAATACTCTTTGACACAACTTAAAAAAACATATATGTCACATAATTCAATTTGTTTTTACGCTCTTGCTCTACGCTTTGTTTCTGCTTGGCGATGCAAATTGGGTCGAGCTTGATAACCCCTCCTAGTGTTCGACCTAAAATTGGCACGAGTTGGGTCAACCCGGCACATTCGGTCATTGGGTTGGCCCGAAGCGCAACTAGACCCCCCGGCGAAGTCTAGCCCACCAGCACGGCGCTGCCCCGTTTGAGGCCAAAGCTCGTCCTGCTAGACCAACTCGTAAGGTCAAGAATTCAGGCCAACTTCAGCCCCGCCCGCCTAACTAAACCAAAAATCCAAAAAAAATCGGGGTGATTTTGGTCAAGCGAGCTAAAATGCACAAAAAATTCAGGTCAAGTTCGCCAAGGTCAATCCCAAAAAAATATATAAAATAAATTGGGTCGAGTAGGGATTTTAGATTTCAAGCAGGGCCAAGCCCAATCTTCCACCTGCACAGACTAGGCTCAACCCGAATGAGCCCTCCCAAGCCTGTAAGCAAATTCGGTCGAGCTGACCCGATCCAGTCCAATTTGCACATCTACTCATGCTTTGTGTGACCTAGAGAAAAATCAGAAGTGGCAACAAAAAAAATTAGAATAAAAAAGAAAGAAATTATAAACGAGCCAAGTCAAGTTAAGTAGTCAAAGACAGATAAAAAATCCTAATTTTGAGGTATATTAATAAAAATTATAAAGCACCATAAAATATGATATTAATTTCAATAAATAAATAGTTGCTCACAAATATATAATTTTTTTGTGTGCATAACGTCAAAATATAATTGAAAAATACCTGAAATATGTTCTTGCATCCTTATCATTTTTTTTTTTTTAAAAAGATGGCAACTTTACTCTTTCATGTAATTTAAGGGAATCATATTTTGATGGTCTTATACACACAGTAATATGAAATCCTGCAATTCAATAATTTGGACTAAAAAAAAATTTACTGCATGTCAAAATGAATTATTCAAAATTATTTAAACGTGTAAATTTTACATAATAATTTGAATTATTCATTTTGAATTCAATACTTTTCTATATTTAAATTCTGAAATCGTTACACTCTCAAAGCGTGGAGTCTTTCTCCTAGTTTTTGCGGATCAAGTAACCTGTTATATAACACAAATCTCCATCTTGTTGTGCAGTTTGGTATAAAAATTATATTTTTGGATAAAACTAAAAGGATCTTTTTATCTTGTACTAGTGATTAAACCACTTTTCATCTCCCTTTTATCGTGGCCTTCTTTTATTTTTTTTCCCCATTGGAGTCAAGTTTCCAAAAACTCAGATAACCGTTCAATAGGTGCAATGAATCAGAAGAAAAACAAGAAAGTAAGATAACCCGTTCAAAATAGTTTCTTGAAAAAGACAAGATAGTTTTCTAAAACAGTTTGACCAAGACTGTGCTGCCTCTCTTTTCATTCTCAACAAGATATTTTTTCAAGACAAGCCAGACGAGCGTCTAAAAGTAGCTGCGAGAAAAGGGAACAAACGGGGACTGGCTTTAAGGGACTGGTCGACTAAATTCAGTAATAATTATTAATTTTTTTATTAATTTATGGATAAAATTAGATTATTTTTCATCATTCTGAAACAAGAAAAAATTATTTGGTCATTCCATTTTTCATATTTTAGGCATTTTGGGGGGGGGGGGGGGGGTTCTATATATATAACCAGTACTTAAGTTTAGTATGGTCAAAATTACTAGAATTTATGTTCAATTGACCTAAAATTGCTAGAACTTACTTCAGCGGGGTCAAAATTATAGAATTTCAAAAAATTATTATTTTTTTATGAGTTTAAAATTGTTAGAATTTAAGTTCAGCATAGTAAAAAAAATAAATTTAATAAAATTTAGGATAAATTATTAATTTTTATGGAATCAAAATTATATTTATAATAAATTATATTAAGAATAATAGTGTATTTTTATAAGCTGATCAATTGAACCCACTTGCCCTATATGTCCATGTATATAACTTTTTTGGTGTATGAGTTTTTTTTATTTTTAGTTAACATTTTCTTACCTTGTGATAAAAAAACTATTATTATTCAGTTCCTCATACAAGAGAAGTTTGAAAATATAATAATTTTTACTTTATTTTATTTTTTATGATTTTTTTTAAAAAATTCTTATTTTTTCTTTAGTAATTTTTTGTTCAAATTAAATAAAATTTTATACTTTCCGACCCCTCTCATCCAAATGATCTGAAAAAATCTAAAATTTCATTTAAACGATAATTTTTTTTTAATAAAAACAAAAAAAAATCAAAAATCAATACAACTATCTAAACTCAAAAAAAAGCTACCCAAACAAAGCCTTAAAAAAACAGGTATTTGCTTGGTTCCAATAATCAGTATTAATGATATACAGTCACATCGTAAATTATTCAGTCTACAATCATAGGAAATCTACAAATCTTCACATACCGCAATGATTATCAACTGCCAAACTTCTCTTCCAGAAAAACCACGCTCTCACCGTAACGTGTGCAGCACTTCCAAAGTTGCTTCAGGGATATTAGAGTTCACTCGCCATCGAGAGCGTATCCCAAAACTCTTCCCACGTACAACCCGAATTAAAGACAAATCTATAAGATCTCCAGCGAATCTCAATCAAGATTAGCGTACAATGAAATCCATTTAATTGGACATATTTATCCCTAGTCATAGGTCTGGAGAAAAGGGGCATAATCGTACTTGTACCTTATCCAGGTTGTGATGTCAGGCCATGCGTGATGGGACTTCGAATACCTAGACTTGATAGCATCGGAAGAAAATAATTTTGCAATAATGCCAAGGGAATGATTTTAACAAATTATTTTTATTTATAAATATTTTTTTTAATTATTATCTAAATTTGTAAAAAATTAGGAATAAAATGGAGTAACAATTTTATAATTTTACATAATAAAATTATTATTTTTTTAATATATACAAATCATGTTTTAATTATAGACCCAAATAGTGAATAGAGTTGCACTCCGAACACGAATATGGAATGTCATAAACTTATAGGCTCGTCGTCCTCTTTGAGCTTAAGTTTGGTTTTAATTTTTTTGAATTATTTTAGTTATTTTAATATTTATTTTTTTTATTTTAATTATACTTTTTAAATTATTTGATAAAAAATATATTTTTTTTTTGATTTTTCTTGATGAGAAAAAAATTAAGAATTTTAAAAATCTTCATTTGATTTGGAAAAAAATGTATTGAAAATAAAAAATATTTTTACTTGATAAATTATCTAAATTTATTATTTTTAATTATTTTTTATAAAATTTAAGCATAATTTTTTATATTTTCAATATTTCTAATCAAATAGGAACAGAAAAATACAAATTTTTTTGATTAATTAATAAAAAAATACAAAATTTTTTGATTAATTAAAAATGAAAACACAAATCAAAATAATTTTAAAACTCATGGAGAAAAGTTAGACGACTAAACGTTTACGCGGTGGGGTAGCGCGTGGAAGTTGTTGGTGGGCAGAAGGTCACGTGAGGACTGGGGGCGTAATGAAGAAAGTCTAAGAAGAAAAGGCGTTGGTTGAGAGGGGGAAGGGGTCGCTGTGTGGGGCCCATGGGGTCACGTGAAGGGAGCGTGAAACACATAGGAGCCTTGATTAGTGGTGATGTGGACAGTTCAACCTGAAGAAAAAAATACATTACATGCCACGTCATCGGTGTCATTGATTTCACGGCGTTAAAAGTTAATTACAAATTTATATATTTTCACATTATAATTGTTGATTTTTTAAAATGAATAATTGGCTCGTAATACTTATATTACGTAATTAACGTCACTTTAACAGTTACATTAAAAATTTATTCAAAACTCGAGGAACGGAATTGCATATATTGGAAACACAAATACAAAACCCAAGCCAAGTGTAGCAATGGATGCATGATCATCATCATGATGATGGCCATGATGTTGATAGTGGATTAAATGGGTAAATTTCATTATTAATCCATGTAATCTAAACAAAGTTTACATTGATTCTTAGTACTAATTTTAAGCTTAAGGACTAGTTTTTTTTAATTGCTTTAATTTTTGAGTTTTTTTTTATCTTTAATAAATCCCCCCACCCCCAGCATTTGTTCAAGTTTTTATAGTTTTCTGATTCTTTTTGAAGAGAAGACTTGAAACATATTTTTTTTTCAACTAATTTGTAAAAAAGTTCACTACTTTTTTTTTCTTCAGATAACTCGGAATCCGGATCAAGTACCAATTAATCAGAGAATCAATCTTATCGTCCACTACCAGGAGGCCTAATTAAAGTAGGGATAAAATAATGTAGAGAATTGCCTAAATCAAGAATTAATATGTTAGAAGATAACCAACCTCCAGGGTCTAGGCCGAGGTCAAGTCTTGGTATTTGCACTAAAATATTTATACCTAGACAAATTAGCTAGTTTTTTATTTTTAATGTATTTTTTTAAAAATTTGAATAATTTTTAAAATATTTTTAGACTCCTCTCATTAAAAAAATTATAAAAAAAACATAAAATCTTAATCAAATTATGATAAGGGTATAAATATCCTTGATAAATGTGCATCATCTAATTTAACAATTAGGATCATAATATTTCAATATAGTTAATAACATCTCCGTTAATGACCGTTACAAATTTGAATGTAACGTAAACACATAAAACTCACATGATTATTTTTAAAAATAAAAATAAAATTTTGGACCTATACGAACTACGGGGCCAAAATTACTGTTTAAGAATGGTCATGTAAACTTCACGATATTGTTTTTAGTTGAATTTATTAACGATATTTTGCCAGGTCAATACATGGGAACCAAATTGAAAACATAGTCCTAATTGTTGAAATTGTAACTGTAAGAACTAAAGTGAAAAATTTTGTGAAATTACACGGACTATTGTTGAGATTTACCCGGATTGAATTGTTGCGGCGAGGAGAGAGAGAGAGAGGGGTGGTTTTGGGACATCTGCACCGCCTGGAAGGGGACAAAGTCCCAACAGATGCAATCATTAGACCGGCCTCAGTCCTCTTGTCCCCACCAGCACCCCTCCTCCCACGTCCCCCCGTCCCCGCCCTCTCTCTCTCTCTCTCTCTCTCTCTCGATATATGTAAATTGTACGCATTTAATATACAAACAAGGGCAGTCTATATATTGGGTCCCTCAACTACCAATCTATTCAAGTCATTATTATAGCAGTGATTGAATGGTCTCTCTTTTTTGGTCTCCTTGGAATGGCCTCTCTCTCTCTCTCCTGCTTTTTTTCCAGTATTCAGACGTTCCCCCGCTCACACGTCCCATCATGTAGCCTCTCTCTCTCTCCCCCTCATCATTGCTTCATCCAACACGTCCCCCCTCTCTCTTTTTTTGGGTAATTTCCTATTTTCATTAAGTTCTCTCTCTCTCTCTCTCTCTCTCTCTCTCTCTCTCTCTCTCTCTTGTACGTTCAATTTCAACATAAAACAAAAATTTTATTTGGAATTGAAAATTGATATCTTAACAAAAACTCATACATAAAACATAAAAATAACTTAATTACACGTATCTCCCCTGAAGTTTATAATAATGCCAGGGATCTCCCATAGTTTTTCTGAAATTAAATTGTGCTCCCCTATCAGATTTGTCGGATGGATTACTTTTTTACCGTTTTACCCTTTTTATTTAAGAGATGATTAAAAACAAATAAATGAAGTTAAGGGAAAAAAAATATAAAACAAACAACCTCGGGTTCTCTCTCCTTCCCAAACTTCCTCACCCTCACCCTAAGCCTAAGGCTGCCACCACCATCACCCATTTCCCAGCACACAGCCCATTTGGTTTGCATTTAGAAACCTTTTAATTATCGCCTTTTAGGACAAAATGAGAAATCAAAAGAAATAAGTTGCTGAGGTCAGCAATATCTGTTAGGCTGATTGACAGCAAACTAATAGAACAGGAAATATGAAATCAAAATACGAAAAAAAAAAGGAGTGCAGTGTAATTTTATAAAAACTAGGGGTGGTCCTTGGCATTATTATAAACCTCATGAGCATAATTTGCCCTAAAAATAATGACATGGTAATAACATTTTGATAATGAAAAGATGTTTTTATGATTATTATATTGAAATAGAAAGACTAATATTATCATTTCATACAGAAATCTGGTATAAATTTTATTTTTATATGTTATTACTCTTAAAAAATTTAAGGATTGATTTAGTAGAAAGACCTCCGATTTTGTCCGGTAAATCCTTAATTTGATTTTTATTCAGGCTAGTTATTAGAATATTTAGTACAAAGTTGGATGGGTGAAACGTACCTAGCCTAGTGCATGGGTTCGGCACACAACTGATATGTGAGTCTACAACTTATCATTACATAGATTGAGTGATTCACTACATAACACCCATCAAGTCGGCCCAAGAGGGTCTAAAGTACTATTCTTATGATTTTTTAGAAGTTGTGAATTTCATATTTGACTTTATCTAAATCTACAAGGCTATATTGAATAAAAAAAATAAAATTAAAACTAAAATTATTTAAGTAGCTCCTCATAATTTTCTATTTTTAATACAAAAGACTTCAAAAATGAGATAATGCCAATAAAAATGATATAAAAAATCTTACAGGAATACAAAAAATATGTTTTCAATTTCTTAAAAAGTGAAAATAGTTTTTAATTAGTCATAACTTTTTTGACAATACAGATGAAATGAGATGAGATCACGGCCGTCGGATCTAATGGACCCACACAGAACCTGGCCCAAACCAAAATGTCTACATCTTTGGGCTGTTGCAACGCACGCGTGAAACTCCTTTCCATCCATCATCATGCTGTCTCTTTTTCAATTCTCGAATTACGAACTTTATTTTTATGAGGTAGTGTTATTTAAGCTAAAAAGAAAAAATTTACACAAACTCCCTTAACTAAAAATTTATACCAAGTCCAAAAGTTTAAGTTAATAAGTCGAGAAATTTTATTATTATATAAAGTCATAATGCATTCAATATCAAAGCGATGTGAGACTTGTACTATACTCTCTATCATATTTAGTATCTTTTTAGGTCTATCTATCTTCATGCAACATTTTGAACAAGTGATAAAAAAACTCATAGATTTTACGATTTTTTCTATTCATTGATATGTCAAAAGCCGTAATGAAATTTTAAAACTTAAATGGGTTATTACAAGAGCGATGTGATAGAGACAACTCATGCGAGTAACAAGTATATGGAGCAATACTTAGTCAGCTCCCTAGTTATTTTGTCTATTTTTTATAATTTTATCTGATCCTTTTTTTTTCTCTCTCCAATCATGCTAGCTATAATATTTTTCTTTCATTAAAATATTATTACTTTGTTCTTAAAAAATTACTCCTATGGACTATATAAAGTTTTATACAAACAAAGTGCTCGTCTGGAAACCAAAGTCTAGGCTTTGGTTAAGCATGTTGAAGCAATTCACGCGGGCAGAGCAACTCCGTTGCATCTTTAACATTCTCTACTTTTCTCCCTATGCCCTAATCCTTTTCCCACCTTCCTTTCAGCCTTCCTCTCCCCCACCATAAGCCGTCATCAGGATCGGCCCTGAAATTTGAGTTGCCCTAATTCGATTTCAATATAATTGTCTTCATACTATTAATGCATTGCTATTTATTTTTTTTGGATATGATAGTTGTCTTGCACGGGGGTTGTCCAAACCCAATAACTTGCCAAGCTTACCTCAGGGCCGGGCCCAACCGTCACCAAACTCTCCCACCCTTCAAACCAACTTAATGTAAAAGGAGAACCCAAGCCAATACTTAAAGTCGTATCTTCCCAAAAATTAACTCATCTAAGCCACCTTACCGGAAAAAAATGAATCTTTATACTTATTTCAAAGTTAATGGATGTTAGTAATATTACAAATACAGTCTAGATTTGTGAGACTGCTCAAAGAAAATCATTGTAAATTGCCCCAAATAAGTTTTAAAAAGTTTTTTCAACGTGAATAGATAATTCACACACTCATTTTTTTTCTTTCTAATTTGAATTTTACCCTGACGAAAGGAAAAGTGTGAGAAGAGGGTGAATGTAAAATCTTCCCAACCTCACACTAACGCAGTGCAATGAAAACAGGCCAAGTTTATGACAACGGAAGCAAATGGGACGAGAATATAATACATACTCCATGGAAGGTTGATAAACACACGGCTCTCGTGTGGTCAATCATGACCTTTGTCTTCAACAATCATGAAGAGAGAGAGAGGGGGGAGGAGAGAGAGGAGCCATTTTTATCTTATCTTCTATGAGCCCTCACAATCATCATGATTGTGGTCTTATTTCTGAGGTCCCCGTCTACCAACTTTCTAGATACAAGCACACGCAAAGCTAATCCAAATATTTATCACTATCTTAGGTCCTCTTTTGCTGGAGAAATTATTGAGCGGATGTCCGAACTTTCCAGTAATTGATCTAAATAATACGATTCACTGTTTTTTTTCCCTAAATTG
>BRYE01000008.1:21221761-21226761 GCA_030159115.1 Actinidia arguta var. hypoleuca
AGTGAGTCCGGGAGGGAGGAATGATGAGGTGGAGGAGGTGATTTGTTGGTGGTGGGTGTAATGGAGATGGTTGTCGATCGTGGTGATGGTTAAGGATGTTGGAGAAGGTAGAGAAAGTGGTGGGGAGAGAGAGAGAGAGGAGGGGAGGGGGGATTGATGGTGGTGGGTGTGGTGGAGGAAGTAGAGGGAGAGATTTGCTTGTTTGTTTTTGTTTCTTTATGCATAAGAAGGTTAGGGATACATTAGTCACTTCCTTGCTTTTTTAACACTGTTAAGTGATAAGAGGAAATCTATAATTTCCAAAACAACGAGGGTGAGACTGTATTTGATTAAAATCTTAAGAGTAGTATTTGTGATTTACCCTTATTCAAAAGTAGAAGTTCAAAACTTTAAAATGAAGCAATCTAAAATTAACTATATTTTAGCTTTTGTAAATTGTTTCCGACCCATATGTATAAGTAAAATTTGAAGTTATGCCAAATACTGACATAATTTTTAAAATAGAAAAAAATTAAAAGTTGTTGCTTATAAGTTCTCCCAAACATGCACTAAGAGGGTGTTTGTTAAAGCTGAATTTATATTAAAATTATTTATTTAAAAGTAAAAGTTAAAAGGTTTCAAAATAGATTTTATAGAAATCAACTATTTTTAGAATTTTGTAAGTTATTTTTTACCCATAAATAGAAATAGAAGTTGTACTAAATTTTTAGTTCATTTGTCATACACATTTTTGCGTGTGTGGTTTCTTATGTATTTTTTTGACTTTTTTGTTATAACTTTTTGTACGTGGTATTAATAGTTAGTGTGTGTTATTCTTATAGTTACTAATGACGTAAATGGTACACTTATGAATTATTATGTCTAATTATAAAAGTATATGTTTTAATTACGTATTATTGTGATTAATTATAAAAAATATAATTTAATGTGTACCCCAAATTTTCCTTTTTCAAGAGTGCGAGTATTTTGTTCACTTAAGGGAATTTTGTTACTTATTTTTCAATAAAAGCTAGGTATTTAATTAAGCTAGGATTGTTGCTTACAAGCTTAAAGCCTAATAAGATTTGTGACACAAATACGGATGCGACTATACGAAAAAAGAAGAAGATATAAATGTTGTGGTAGAAATTTAGGGTGAGCAATCAATAGTCAGAATTGCTCAGGTTTTGGTATTTTTAACCTCGGAAATAACTCGAGTGTCATGCGCAGATGAACAAACGTGATCAGCTGGGGGCGAGGTTGCTCAAAATCCCTTTGGCTTACGAATTAGACCAAGGCGAAGATAAGTTAAGCAATAAGAAAACAGAGCTATCAATGTGAGTATGCAAGGGATGATGGGGGAGCGACTTTTATATATGTGGAGAATGGAGAGCCGTGCGAGAAGATTACGGCGAGATCCTCGGAAGGTTAGTATGGAAAGAGATCCCATGAATATCGGAGATAAAATAAGAATTTGTCATTTGGAGAGTAATTCGCAATTATAGGCGACGTAGTGGAGAATGAGTCTAAAGTAGATGATCTCTCAAGGTGAGGGCGAGGTAAACCATCTCGGCTTTGAGTTTTTCATCTCATCCTTCAGTTCATCTCATTCTCATAGCGATGAGCGAGGTGAGCACCTTGAGCTATGGGCGAGGTGAGCAGCATCCCAGGAAATCCGAGCTTAATGAGTTAATCTCGTTAGATAAAGTGGCGAGGTGATTTTAATGACGTGCTTACTTCATTAAGTGAAAATTTTACCCCTCATCAATAAATATGATGAGAAGACGTTTATAAAAAAAAATAATACTTTGCAAATATTATTGGTCTTGAATTATGGTAAAAATAAAGCCAAAACAAAGGGGTCGCTCTCTCTAGTTAGTACGCCCGTTAAGATTGAATCAATTTCAGATACCTTGTTTACTGTATTATTATTATTATTTTATTTTTATCCAATAAATATTTGTAGTTTTGACTTGCGCTAATGTATTTTAAAAATCATATTTTGACATCACGGTATTTAGAAATATTTGTCATGTATTTGCACTCTATTTAAAAATAAAAATTAAAAAAAACACTCAAATACTTATTTGCCGTATTTGATATGTATCGAATGCATACCGGTATTCAATACATATCAAATACTCTATGTTACCATTTTTAAAGTATTCATACTTCATAGTTTGTGACTCATAACCATTAAGGTTTGCACAAATTAATTATTTTTTAAAATGATTGGCCAATATTATCAGTGGCGGACCCATAATTTTTTTTCAGGAGGGGCGAACCAACATCCAATATACAATTTTTTCTGGCGTTATCACAAGCAAATAGACTAATAGATAGACAATATCCCTTTTCGTTTGAACTAACATTTGAGCAAGCCCACCCAAAATCTTAAAATCATATAAATTAGGGTTTTACTCACCTAACTCAAAATCACCAAATTTAAACTAATTAGATGACATTTAACATCTAATTAAAAAGAAATTTAACTTATAAAATATTAATTTCATATAATATCTAACAACAATGACAACTTAACTTTTTATTTAATGAGGGTAAAAAATATAAATTAAGTTTTCTATCACATAAACATGTAAATGAAATAATAAAAAATCGTGAAAAATCGATTCACACGTAGAAAATTTTCGCTCAATCTCACTCTAAACTTTATAAATAATATCACAATTAGACTTATAAATTTATTTACTCTAAATTTTACCCCTAACCAATTTATTTTATTTTTTTTCAAATTTCAGGGGGGCGGCCGCCTACCCTCGGCCGAAGGTAGGTCCGCCCCTGAATATTGTATAAAGTTTATTGTAATGTAAATTAGAACACCTAATCTTAAACGCCAAAAAAGCCTTATATTTTTCTAATCTTATCTTATCTTTTCTTGTGCTTTCTTAGGAGGAATTTAAATCTTGATTAATTAATTAGGTAATTAATTAGCTTTACCCCTAGATCAATAATATGTCATTAGCAGATAAAATGACGTGTAAACACCACGTCATCGTGTAAATTACAGTTGACTTGGACGTAGTCAGCCTGAGGGTGCTCCGTTAATTGAAAATTTTCATTTAGACTTCAAAAAAATTAGGGAGAATTATGTACAAACCCCTATAGTTTGACCATGAGAACAAATAAAACTCTATAATTTCAATTGTTAAAAAAAATCTTATAATTTTTATTTCATAGCAATTTCAATTATTCTTTAGTCTCCATCCAACTATAATTAATAAAAATAATTAGTTCCCACCCAAAATGCACTAAAATCACATTATATAGGATTTTTCCTCTTTAAAATCCTAATTATTCTCATTTCAAAATGATATAGAAATTTAGTATATTTCAAACAATACAAAAACTCAAAGTCCCTAATTTATCTTGTTATTTAGTTCCGTTTGGGCTTTAAAAGGGAAGTAACACTAAAAGAAATCATTTACCTGCATTTTTGTTGGGAATCTGTTAGTTCTATTAGTTTTAGGTGAACGAAAATTAATGAATAATTTAAATTATTATCTGATTAAAATTATAAAATTTAATTTGCTTCTATAATCAATGGTTTAGTTTGTAATTTTCCAAAAAGTCCACGAAGGATTTGTTGACCTTATCTTTGTAATTGCTTTCGAGGAAGAAGCTGAGTGTAAGCATAAAGCGACTTGTTTGTATCCGACGGATTTGCGGTAGGTGGGTGGTTACGTGGAACCCGGGCCAATAATGTGATTATAATAGTTTACATTATAAGGTCCATTGAGTAGGTAACTCAAGAGGATTGTAAACAAATCGAGCGGTTTGTGATTAGGCTCATTTAGGGCTTAGTTCGGCTCGTTTTATTTTATAAATAAACGATCTTGATTCTCAAAGCTCGTTTAATAAATGAGTTGAGCTTAAGTTTATTAAAGTTCAATATTAATAAGGTAGAAAAGAATTATGATAAAAAAATATATTATTACATAATTTATATATAAAAAAAAAGTAAAAACCTTCATATTTTGCTATGTATAAAGTTTATAACATAATTAATATTTTATAAAAAAAATAAGAATATTTGTGCAATACTAATAAAATATTATTTATAACCTTACTTATTTAAGAGTATATATATAAATTAGTAATTGTCCGTTCTCACGGGCACTATATAAAAAAAAAAGATCACTTCTTAGAATTATTCATTAGAGTTTTACAACCTTAAAAACAGAAAAGATATAAACATCAAATAAAAAATATATTGCATTCATATACAAAAAGATGCAATACTATAAAATGGAGAACAAATTAAAAATATATAATAATTTTGAAAAAAAAAAGATGTTTTAATTTTTTTGGTGTGAGTCTCATTAAAAAATTAATCCAATGAGTAAAATATATATACCCACGTTTAAAAATTTTTTGTCTATTGAATCAAAATCTATGTGGACCCCACACATTTGAGAAGAAAGAAGTGATAATTTTTTGGGAAAAAAAATAATCTCAGGTGAATCTCAGCTTTGGATTCACTCAAATGAATTTTAACCGTAGATAGCGAGAGATAGATTTGAGATTCAGAATGAGTTGTGTTTTATATTATATACTAGTAATTACCCGTACCTACGGGTATTACGCAAAAAAAAAATACTTCTTAAATATACTCGTTAAAATTTTACACCCTAAAAAAAGATAAAATATAAATGTTAGATAAGAGAATTGATAACAAATTAAAAATATAATAATTTTGAAAAAGTATTGCTAGTTTGGTCGTTAGATTAGAACCAATGTGGTTCTCACATATTTAAAAAAACGAAAATAATAGTTTTAGGGGGGGAATAATATAAAGTGAAGTCTTAGTCGTTGGATTCACTCAAATGAATTTCAATCGTAGATAGTAGAAGATAGATTTGATATTCAAAATGAGTTGTATTTTATATTATAGATAGTTTGGAAGATTCAAAAAAATGTATGTCTTATATTATATATTTTTTTGTTCTTATTATGATAAATTTATTTAAGTATTTATTTTTACTCAAATATTTTTATTATAA
>BRYE01000008.1:21259261-21261761 GCA_030159115.1 Actinidia arguta var. hypoleuca
AATGTCTTATTGGTTTCTTAACACTACAAGAAAAATGAGCTTTCCCGACGTTTTAGAAACATCAATAAAAATGACAAAACCACCGGCAAAGTCATTCCCGACGTTTTCTCGAAACCCCATCTTTACCAATGTCGAGAAAGTTCCTTGGGTTTTATAAACGCCGTAAAAATTGGCATTACTCGCATATTAGTAAATTCAAAATTAAATTACGGCAAAATGCTGACACAAATGATATTAAAAAATCTATTTTTTTAAGCATATGCAAAAAATTTGCAGCCGAGTGGTGATCCAATTAATTTACCCAAAATAATAATGGCGTTTACTCATATTCGTATTCACTAACATAATTCATTAGACGAGGGGTGGATCGTGGTAGAGTGGCTTCTATATTAAGTGTAATATCTGAATCCGAGTTTTCCATTACGAAATACAGTTTTCTCTTTTCTATTCCCTTCTATCAATTTGCTTGGAAAAAAAATAAAAAAAATTCCTTCCTCTTGTTATACTAAAGTTCTTGCCTTGATAAATAAAAATAAATAAATAAATCAAATGTGGGACCTAAGGTTTATTCAAATCATAGCAATTTCTCCACTATTTGTCAACGGATCTGAGGTCAATTGGTGCCGCGTTGCGGCATGTGATCCTATCCGATCTAGTCAATAGTAAGCGATTTTAAAGTCTAAATTTAAGACTCAACGATACATAATGGATGAGTATGTCTAAAGTCTACCCTTTGTCTAATGTACAGTAATACAGATCAACGAGTGACGAGCAAAACTTTTCAGTGAAGCCTAATCTAGATTTTGTAATACAGAGTCAACGATACATTATGATTTTGTGTTTAAAAAGTCATCAATTCAAGTATTCCTCTAAATTATAAAATTTCATATTAGTTTCTCTTACATCCAATTAAGCTGGGCGAGAATATTAAACTATCAAAAAAATTAAAGACGTACAAATTGAATTGAGTAATTTAAGCTAATTATTTAGTTGTTTTTATTTTTATTTTTTAGTGAAATATTTTTATTGTTTGATCAAAATTAATTTTATACTTTTTCTCTCTCAACAAATTTAAAAATATAAATTTTTTAATTGGAGAAGTCCACTAAATACAAAAAAAAATGGCTTTTTTTCACTCGAAAATAAGCTAATTTTTTTTGGGTAGTAATTTTTTAAAAGGGACTTTTGTCCATAGCTCTACAGGAGCGCTCTTTTATCTTGAACTTCCATCTAAAAAAATTATAAAGCCAAAATAAAAAAAATACCTATGTTACTTTGTACAACACACAATTTCTCCTTATATCTCATATTACTTTGTATAACTTGTCACAATTTTTTCCTGCAATCCGGCTACACTTTCACTATTACCGCCGGCCTCAACAATTGGTCCGGCTAATAACTTTTCCCGCTTCAACAACTTTTTCAGTGACTTCCTTGAATACCATCACCACCACGCCATCACCACCTTATGGACAAAAACCACCCACCACCAAATTTACACAACCACCAATGTATCTACCTCTCCACGACCCATATAACTGCCACAACTACCGCCACCACTATTTTCAAGATCACCACACACACTAGAAAGGAACCATGCCAAGGTCATATATTGTAAATATTCTCCGCAATAAAAATATTTTTTCTATAATAAATATTTTCACTTTCTCATTTAATTTTGAGTTTGCTTAGAGATAGTGTATTTTATTTAATGGTTTGATATTGTGAGTCACATCACATTAAAATATGCACTTTAATATACTATACAAAATGCTTTATTTTTATCTTTTTAATTCTCTAATTTACCTTGCTAATTTCTTGAAGTTTATTCGTTTAATTTCACACGACGGCGACGGGCTCAAAGCACGTGAAAACACGCGCGATCCTTCCCTTACGGAGGAAAGACCGACCGAAGCCAAAGATGCCTAAAAACACAACCCAAAAAAAAATATAAATAAATAAAACAATAGAATGGCCGAACAAGAAAAATCACCATTGCCGCCACCGCCAGATGCCCAGCTATTTGGCCTCCTCTCCAATCTCCTCCAGCAGGTACCCTCACCTGTATATATACAGATATGCACTTTTTTTTGTTTTGTTAGGTAGATATAGATATATATTGAAGTAGCGAAGCATGTGGAATGAATAAATTCTAATTATTTATGAATATGTGATGAGATCTCTGATCTGGGTGTGTGAATTTGATAGATTAGACGTTTGGGCTTCCACATGTCTCGATCACTGAGTTGGGATTCACTTTCTAGGGTAGATTCTGATTGTTGATCCAATTGATTTCTTGGTGAATTGATGAATATAACTCATGACCCATAGGCCTTGTTTGATTTTGTGGGATTGAGAGAAGGATTGGATTAACAGAAAACACATGGGACTTGCTTTGTAAGGTCATTGTCTCGTAATCCAATGGCTAAACAACCAAAACCCCTAGTATTGGATTGAAGTTTTGAAGTTTTGACTAATAATTCCCCATATGGAGGAATGT
>BRYE01000008.1:21266761-21269261 GCA_030159115.1 Actinidia arguta var. hypoleuca
ACGATAGAATGGATCCAATGATCCAACATATGACAAGGAAGACTAAGAGTCCAGCCAAAATAGTTAGAAATGGAGGACCTTGGCTGGCGTCTCCGGTTTTGATCTCGTCTGATTTCTCTTTGAGAGGATCTTGATCTGAAAGGTTAGAATTTGACGCAAAGACGGCAAATGAACTCCGGCTTAGCTGCAATGTTACAGCATTCTTGAACCTGAATAAGAAATTAGGAATGAGCTTGAGGTTTAAACCATTCAGTCAAACAAACTCAAAGGAAACATTAAAAAAAATAAAACAACAAAACCACCTGTGGATATGCGCTTAGCTGTGTTTTGATCGTGGATTTGTGGAGGGATTTACCAAGGGAGGAAAATTGCTCGGGAAATCAAAGAAACAAACTTAGCTTTGTTTCCTTCACCATTTTCTTTCCCTCCACAATCCCTCTATATATCCATCATCCAAAGCACACAGCCTTGGATAGATAAGAAATTCACATCCTGAGTAAACTTCTTCAGTTCTACTCGCAATTGACATAAAAATTCTAACAAAAAATGCTAGGTGTCATACAAAAAGGCTCAAAACTTGTATACAGAATATCATGCACAAGTCATTAAATAGGTTGCATCTGGATAGATGACTCTCTCTCTCTCTCTCTCTAACCATGGAACTGAACCAAACTGTGAATAACGGTTTGGTTTGATTCAGTTCACTCAAGTTCACAGTTCGGTTAGGTTTAAGAAAAGGACAAACCGTGGTTCAAGGTCTGGTTTACGGTTTGGCCCTAAACCAGACCAAACTGAACCGTTATCACCCCTTGAAACTTGTTCAGATACAAACCAAAGATGTAATCCTTTTAACAACTGGGTGCATAGGATGACACAGCTTATTGCCTACAAAAAATGATCACTTGTCACTGCTAATGACCGGTTCTCACCGGAAAATAACCTTGGAAAGCTTGAAAAATATGTGATCTTTGTGTTAAAGAGTCTGATCTATGGTTCCATTTTATATTCATTAAGTGGGTAGAAGGATCAGTTGTTCCTTGGAGTTCTAGGAGCATGAGGTTTGATGGGTTTGTGACTGATTTGAGTTTGAAGGACCTTTAGCAACGTGGTGTGAGGACAATTTTCCTCAAGAAATTTGAAAGGAGTGGGTGTAGTAGTGGTGTTGTGGGGTGGGTGAGATCTAAGAGGTTGATCTCAATCTGGGATGAAGAGAGAAAGTAGTTCTATGTAACAGGATCCAGAGAGATAGAACTAAGAGAGAAAGAGAAAGCAGTTAGAAAGAGAGAGAGAGAGAGAGGCAAAGCCCAAGACTTCTTCTCTAGTGGAGAAGAAGATGAAAAGTGTAATAAGCTTGTTGATCTCAGCAAAGCAGTCCTCTATATATAGGTATTCAATCACATGACTCATGCTAGCCCATCTGGGTGGTCCCTAACGACCCATGTGAAGTCATCATGACCTCAACAGGAATCAAGGGACGTGCTCCTCTGAGAAAGAATTTTGCTATAAGGTCTAGGTGTTCTAGTAGGACCATCTGGGCCATTACAACAGGAATATAGACTGTCCTCTATATATAGGTATCCACTCACGTGACTCATGCTAGCCCATGTGGGTGATCCGAAGTCATCATGACCTCAACAGGAATCAAGGGACGTGCTCCTCTGAGAGAGAATTTTGCTATAAGATCCAGGTGTTCTGGTGGGACCATCTTGGCCATTATAACAAATTAAGAAATGTAGACCTCTCTCTTATGTTAGACTGTTCAAGGAAATGCACTGCGGTGCTAATGATTGAGGTGCCTGGCTTGGCAAACTCCCACCCTTACCTCCAAACCACATGCTCTTAGATGCCGCAGGGGAGACCGCGTGGTGGTCTGTTCAAGTCCTGCCTCTTGAACTTGTCCCAGACCACGTTGTCAAAGGATACCAAGCCAGGCACCGCGGTACTATATAGACACATGATGCCGCGGTGCCAGAGCATGCCAAACAACGCGGTGTCCATTGGCCTTAAAGCCAATACCTACGTGGGGCCATAGCAAATTACCAATCGGGCGGAAGGTGTCTCAAAGTAGGTACCTTCGTGGGAGGTGGGAGAAGAAGAATTTGAGGGTCGGAGGCAGCAAGAGAGGGATATGTGCTGAATACAGAGGTTTTCAAAAAGTTTGCGGCTAAGGAAGTAAAGGAGATTCAAGGAAGGCGAAAACCTATTGGCAACCAGCGGATATTGGTGGGTGGCTGGGAAATAATAATCGATTGATCAGAAATGGCTCCGAACGGTTGTTACATGGAGGTGACTGCTATGTCCCCATCCTTTCTCCGGGTTCATACCATTATGAATTTTTATATTAAGAAGATTATTCCAATTAATCAAACAGTGCCACCTGATTCCAAATTGTTTTGTGGAGAGATCAGAGAAAACTTAAATCAACTCCACCATTCATGTTAATTAAACAGAAACCAACCCAAATCCAGAATCCGTCATGCATTAGCTCTAGCATAATCAT
>BRYE01000008.1:21279261-21281761 GCA_030159115.1 Actinidia arguta var. hypoleuca
CTATGGATGGTAGAGAATTGTTTTCACAGAAATGGAGGTCGTACAGCGAATTTAATTACCCCTATCTTTGTCCTTTGTAAACGAGGGCGTCAGAGTTCAGATACTCTGTCCTGATTTCCTGCCCTCATTCCGTCACCCTATTCACGAATTGCCACGTCTGCCACTAAAATAAAGCCAAACATTATCCAAAACTCCGACCAATTGACTGCCCTCCCAGCGTCTCCCTCTCTCCCACTGCCTCCACCCTCCACCACCACCAAAGCATCCTCACATAATTAAATCAAATATTCATTGCTATCACATTTCATGTAATACCCCTCTGTTCCCAATAATGCAATTGACAATTGCTAAAATAATTGATTCATCTCAGGATATTTGATTTAATTATTGGATTGGGAAAATAATAAATCAAAATTGAAAGCAACGGTTAAAGCATGAATGAAGCTGAGTGATATATATATATACACACACACACACACCTGAGGGTATACGTATGTATTTAATTGTGTTTCATATAGTATGTTTCTCTGATTGCAGCAATGAGGAAGAGGGGGTGGTAGACAGCGAAGAGGGTGGGAGAGCGGAATTCTGGAAGGTTGGTGGAATCGGAGGGACGGTTGCTTAGATCTGAAAAGGATCGCGGAGGGTTTGATGGAAGACGGTGAGTTTATCTCTAGAGAATTAATTTGGTGTGGTTGATTCTTTAGGCCTCCTTTAAGACAGATACGCGGCAATTCGTGAATAGGGGAACAGGAAAGCAGGATAGAGGACGCATAGCCGTTCTATGTTGGAGACCTGTTTGTCCTCCTCTTTTTCTCCATTAGGGTTCCCATACAAATGTATTTGGTATGTAATTCACCTACTGACTCATCTTTCCTTTCAGGATCGCTTTGCATCAAACTAAAAGCGGTTCATTAATAAAATGGATGCTATTGCATCATGGCATGGATTTGTTACTTGTTTGATTTTGTGTCCAATCTCACCTTCAACGTGGTAGGTGGCTCTGGTTGGTATAATCAGGTCAAATATTGAGACCTGATTTGGATTGTCTATTGTAGTCTCTTTGTTTTGTATATATATATATTTTAAATTTTACTTGACCTGAAAACCCCAAGAATTCCACGAAGTGGATTGGAATTATAGAATACGAAAATATATTCGGCAGTCCAACAGAAAATATATTTTGTAAAAATTAATCATCCAGAAGACTTTTCTGAAATTTGTTCAACATTTGAAAAAAAACGCAAAACCAGAAAAAGGAAATTCATAAAAAGTTTCTTTTCACACGTTACACGATACTTTCTTCAGCAAAATGAAAGGATAAGAGGCTCTTTATTTAAACAAGCGGAGCACATAAGAGCCGTCAGATCAACTAACCAAAGGCCGTTAGATCACCGATTCTTCGAAGCCTCGAGATCCGCCGCTTGCTGGAGGAGGCTGTCGTCGTCGAGAGCCATCTGGATCGGCGACGAGCCGAGCCCGTCGGCGATAGCGAGCATGATCTTCTTCATCTCGGCCCTGAACTCCTCGAGATCGACCGTGCCGCTCTTGTCGCAGTCGAATCGCTCGAAGATGGAGTCGTAGAGCTTCGTGAGTTCCTCCTGCGGCGTGGCGACGTCGACACCGAAGTGCGTCTCGATCAGGCGGAAAGACTCGAACGCCTTGCGCAGCTCCGACCGGGACAGAACGCCGTCGTGGTTCAGGTCCATCTCCGCGAACTTCTCGTCCGCGCTCTTGTTGAATTGTTCCTCGTCGGCGACGAAGTCTCGGACAGTGGATCCGTCGATAATCACCACTCCCATCTCTCTCTGTCTCTCTCTCGGTCTGGATTTTCGGTGCGTATCAATTGTGAAGGGCGGATTTTTCGTATTTATGTACGCGTTTGGAGTTGTTGGTGAGCCTGTGTGAAATTACGATTCGATTGTTTGGGAAATGATTTTTCCATAAAAAAAAAAAAAAAATCAAAGTTCTAACGTGGAAATAAATTACAGTTTGCAGTTTAATTGTAAAAAATCAAATTTTGTGGTCTTAATTTGATAATAATTTAAATTATTTGTTAATTTGCGTCTCTCTAGAACCAGCAAAATCAAGTGATTCTCATACAAAATATACGAAAACGACTTCGTAGGAGGCAAACTTCTTTTGAAGCCTTAATCGAATCAATAAACATTAAAATTTAGCTGCTATATTTGTATTAAATTTGTATTGCGATTTTATGTCACTAGGACTTTAAAAAGAAAAAAATCCTACTACAAGAACCAACGTTAATCATAAGTGGACGGTTACTAATGGATAATTAAAATTAATATCGGATTAAAATTATAAAATTTAATTTATTTTGTCTTTCTTGTTTGTAAATTTACAAAATTATCTTTCTTTTTAATAATGTTTAAAACACTTTTGTATGATGTGCAAGTAAGGATTGTTTCGTATCTATACATGAATAAACAAATAAAGTACATTATTTTTCAACAAAAATAACGTGTCAAAATTATTCTCC
>BRYE01000008.1:21294261-21296761 GCA_030159115.1 Actinidia arguta var. hypoleuca
TGAAGCTTTGTTAATAATGCTTCGGATAACACGATAGTCCACCGAGCGAGCCTTGAACTATCGGTATGTATATTCCGTGATCCATTATCAATCCTATGTTTTCTTGATTTCTGGTTTTAGATCGGGTTGTTTTTGCGAGACGGTGAATGCAGCGAATTGCGAGACTGTGTTTCTTAAATTTACGATAAGAACCCCCAAAACAAATTAGTACTGCGTCTCTTACCATAAAAAATTAAGAGTAGTTCTTCCTATAAAAAGCTATAAATTCTTTTTAGCTTAAAAGTCAGTCTCGAAGGGAGAGGGAGAGGGAGGGGAGAGATTTGTTTGTTTTAATCCTAGCCCTTGATTTTAAGGGCTAAGATTTTGTGTCTAAATTTATATTTTTTTTTGTGTCCCTAGATCCTTCCCCATATATATATATATATATATAATTTATTACTAGTTCAATTTTCTGGATGAATGTCCAAATATTTTAAAACTCCTTAGCCAATAACTAAAGAGCACTCGTTAATATTTGTCATCTTTTAAAATCAAAAAATAATAACTATCGTCAATGGACAAAAAGTTTAACATTATATGTGTGTGTAAATATGTTAACAATGAATAATTTTTCGGGAAAAGTGTTCAGTATTATCACTCATTACTCCTAATGCACTTAAAATTAAAAAAAAATATATAACTTCAATGAATAATATCACATATTTCAATATACTTTCATATATGTTTATATATTTTTAATGAATATCAAAGCATATTTTGCTCATTAACCACTTCCATTGAGCAATGATTAATATTTTCCTAAAAATTAGAAAATCTTTTTGATTGATTGACCAAATCACAATGCCCACCAAAGTGTTTTGTTTGATTCTTTTCGCATAGAGATGGAAGATGTCCTAATCAATTTTTTCTTCTTCTATATATCATATATATATTTATATACTATAGTGGTGTTAGTTACGTATATATTCAAATTATTTATAAATTTATCACCCAAAATTAAAATTTATATTATATTTTATACTTAAATTATGAATTATATAAAGATATATTCACCTCTTAATTAAAATTCTATGTCCATCCTTGACTCTTAAGTATCGATATGTAAAAAAAAAAAAATAGCCAGAAAAGTCTTATACATGGTAATGTGAAAAAAATGAGTCTTATCATTTCAGGGGCAAAAAAACAATAAAGAAAGGTTTACCGTGGCGCAATTTTTGGATAACGGCTATTTGTCCTTTTTTTTGGGATGAATTTTGTTTTAGTGATTTTTTATATTTTTAATTAAATTTTTTATTTTCTAATTCTTCTTCAATAGAGCAATCAGAAACACAAAAATCAATCATTTTTTTACAAAAATAAATACTAAGAACAAAATTAATCTATTATTAATTTTGTTTTTAGTGGTTGTTTTGTACAGTTTTTACTTTTTCTATTCTTCTAATTAAGACAAAACGAAAAAGTTAAAAAAATGACAAAAAAACATATAAAAGTTGTAAAATAAAAAAATTGGGTTGATTCGTTTTATGGATTTGCGGAAGCTAATTAATGAGACAAATATGATCTCAGGTAGTAAAAATAAATCAAGCACGTACCAAAAAGAGAAGTGCAATTTTTTACGTAAAAAAACCGAAGTAAGAAAAAAATTACAGGACTAAGTCCGACCAATTAATTTACTCTACAAAATACAAGTTCCAACTTACAAACCGAACCTAGCTAAATCCATGTGCCTTAGGTGTCAAATCCTTGAATTTGTGGGTGTGTTCCTTGTACTGACCGAATCCACGACCTATACTTCAATCAATAGTTAAGTGTTGAATTCTCAATACCTCTAGAATCTTTTGCGAATTGAACTTAGATCCATCTACCTTTGAATACGTCCAAAGGATTTCAACATTCGATATGAATGAATATTCGAATCACCTTTGAGAAAGAAGATGAAACTCAACGATTTCTCTAAAAATCTCTCATGTGCACATAGAGCATAAAATGAAAAATATTTCTGACTATCACACGCCAATTAAGGTTGTCTCAAACAAATCTAACACCTTTTTGAAAACCCACATAGAATAAGAAAATTTATTTTTTAAATATAAAATATATAAAAATATTATTTTTTATCATACGCAACTAACAACAGGAGAAAATTTACGCCCAACAAAGGTCTACTAAAAACCAAAAATAATGTAGAAAAATTCATTAATTTTATCCCAATTTGGAAGCCGTTTTTCCATCAATGCTCCTCCTCCTCATGTTACCGGCCTGATAAGGGCCCATGATTGGCAAAGTATGGCTGGGCTAAATGTATGAATCATGGAGCCCAAATCTAGCTCCTAAGATGGGCCCGTTTGTACATTTTTATTGATTGTATTCAATAAGATAAAAAAAAAACTTGTAAAAGAAATGCAAGAATTCAAAAATTTAGCTTTCAAGAAGAAAAAAAATACTCCCATATCCTCTTTTTTACCTTGAAAAGTTTAGACTTTTTTTAAGAGGTAGAATT
>BRYE01000008.1:21304261-21306761 GCA_030159115.1 Actinidia arguta var. hypoleuca
AAAAATATAAATTTTTTATCAAACGATGAATTTTTTTTAATTAAAATAAAAAATAAAAAACTAAAACAATTTAATTAACTTCAAAAAATAGCCCAAAATAAGCTTTAATTTCCTTAATTTTGAGAGTTATCATCGGAGACTAATTAATTAAACCATGTTCTTTTTTTTTACTAAAATAAGCTTTAATTTCATATTTTGTTGGGAAAAAAACTCGATCCCACCCAAAATGAACACACACAAATTAAAACACAAAAAAAATAGAGAGAACGCAAGATATACATGATTCGGCCCAATATGTCTACATCCACACGAAAAAGAGAAATTCACTAAATCTTTAATGATTAAAATGGAAAAATAAAATACCCAATCTAAAGCACAAGCTCACTTTGTTTTTATTTTTCTCCCTCACACACCTCATTTTTTAATTTTTCTCTCTTCTCTCTCTACTATTTTCTGTTCCTGTCCAGCTTACTATTTTTTTAACCTGTTCTCTTTGTTTAAACAAAGAAGGGTCAGGCCCTTATAATACGCACAAGCTGTAGATCTCTCCGCTATTCACGGCCAATCAGCCTTGGTCTTCGTAGTATCTATACTCCAAATTGTTGGACTCCTTTAATGCTCATAACAAAAAACAGCAGTAAGAAAATTTCCAAAGCCACTCACCTTGAGCCTTACAAACACAATAATGCTTATCATGACCAAATAATGGTCAATCCTTGGAAACCAAAGAGTCCAACAAATCACCCAAAAGTGAGTGGACCCCAACATTTGATAATGTAAACCGTTCATATTTTAGATTTTATCAAGAACTTTAAGAGTATAAAAAATCACGTTGATCGAATACATATCAATAGCTGATTAATATCATATGGTATAATTATGTGTGTCACATTCATTTATTAAATTATAAAAAATACTAAATAGATATTAAACTATATTCGATCAATGTTAATTTTATAGTATTAATTTTTATGTTAAAATTTATAATATAAATAATTAAAATAAATTCAAAACAAAATCTTAAATACTTGAACTACAGCAGTGCAATCCACGGCGTAAACTTGTGCTTCTATTTTTTAGCATCAACCTCATCTACTATTCGCACATTGACTGGTCGTTATGACCGGTTGGACAAAAGTCGGATCCACAAAACCTAACCAATTGATTATTTTTTGGTGGGGGCAAACAACCAATTGATTTTAGGGGTAAATTAGAACAACACCCCCTTTATACCTTTGAAATAACACTAACTTCCTCTCAATTATGTGAAATAACATTGTCGGTTGCCCTATGAAAATTGCTGGTGTCAGCTACAATTTTCACCTCAATGCCTATTTTACCCTTGTTACATTCTCACGAACCACTATCATAGCCTCAAGTACCATTGAAACACACCACCACCCTTACCCCTAGCTCCACTTACTGAACACACACTACCACCATTCCATTACCCATTGAACCTCATTTCTTTCCGAACCCACAACCTCCTCCCTAATTCGCAATTCATTTATACAAATTTTACACACAATTACCATCATTGCAGGCCTCACCAAACCCACCATCACTCATGACACCACCTCGTGAACGTCTATTACATAACTACACCATTGTGATACCTCCTCCATCACGGTAATTGCTATAACTTTTTTATATTTAATCCAATTGCACCTCAAACTTCATCCTCAACTTAGTTTCAACTTAAAAAAATAAAAGGAGCAATCACGGCTTAGAGTGGTCGTCGTGAATTTCAATTCAATTCCACAGTTCATTCTCAATTTATCATCAATTCGACACTTTAACTTGCCGATTGCTTCATTTTTTGATTAATTTGCATTTAAGTGCGGGATTGTGAGATGTATACCATATGAAATTTGGTGAATAAACTATTGACAGTATACTATTCTCTCCAGTTTGTTAACGGTGTTAGTTTGTAAGGGGTAGAAGTAGTAATTCAAAGAATAAAGGGGATAACAATGCTATACAAGTATCCTAACTTTCCCTTGAATCCAGGAATCGTCATTTTCACGGAAAACAGCAAAAACTTTTCAGAATCCAATATACACATACGTCAACGCACATAACCCAGTCTAGAATTTGTGCAAAAGTACATAACTACCCTTCACTCTGAATCATTTAGACAAAAAGTCTACAAGGTGTCAAGGACTAAATTGTCTAGGTGAAAAGTCTAACGACTTTGAAAAAAAAAAAAATTAAAAAATCTAAGGAATTGCTAAATTAATTTAAAATATTTCTTCTGTTTGAAGGAAACTACCGATAGTGTGTGAGGCCGACATCTTATTTTTACCCAATTAAAGTACTGCAAACTAATGCGCATCGAGTGGCTGTAGCTTCATTTGGAGAAAGTTAATATTGTTCTGGTAATAGAATTATCATTTAATAATTCATTTTTAAGGTATAATTTTTAGAAAATTTGATTGTTCCAGGTTTCCAAAACCGAACCGAACAGAGTTTTTTTTTTTTAACGTTTCAAAATAAGTTC
>BRYE01000008.1:21316761-21321761 GCA_030159115.1 Actinidia arguta var. hypoleuca
TGTCTTCATTCCATGATATTTCTCTGCTCTTTATCCGGTAATTAAGCAAATTGAAAAAGTAACACATGGAAACACGTTTATACATTTATAATTCGGCGCATTTCTTGTGTTCTACATGGCCGCGAGGATTGATCAAATGATAGATATTTACATACTCCAGACGACCAAAAGAGGCAAGAACCATAGGGAAAATATATATGCAAATATCAGCATAACAAATTTTAATAATTCGATGCACAATCCACTATGGGTAGACAAAACAAAAAACATGAATACCGCTTAAGAAAAAAGAAACAAAAATCAAAGTAACTGAAAATAGCTAGATAAAACAAACAATAATAAACAAATTTAGATTTTAAGCCGGTAAAAAAATCCACATCTAGCCCTCCCAATCCCTACAAAGATCATGTCCGAGCTCGGGCACCACCACACCTCAGTGCCGTGACGATCATGCCACTTAACTAAAATCCAAAGAAGTAAAACACAAATAACGGTCGGAATTCCATTCATATCAAAACAAAATCGCAATAAATATAAGAACTAAGTTGTAAATTCATTAGTTGATGTTTTGTACTTTTGTCAGTTAAATTCCAAAAAACTACAGAAGCGGTCCTTGTACTTGATATGAATATCAATTTTTGTCCTAGAAGTTTCAATTGATGCAATTTTAACCTTAAGTTTTGCATTTAGTCTAGTCGATTATGAGCATTAAGAAATAGGATGAAAGGTGGTCTTGTAAGATGAAAAGCGGAGCTGACCACAAGAGAGGGGTATTCCAGACGTTATATCCCACTTAAGCTAATGCATTTTGAGTTGATTAACTCATGGAGTTGGTTTGCACTCTTTCTCGTCTTTGTCCATCTCCTCTCATTGAGATTTTTATTCCTCTAATTTATCCTAAATGCACTGGTAATCCACGATTAATATGTTGGCCCCATGTCTTTACACTAATTATTTAAGGCAGTGAACCTTGCTTCCGTGGATTCCAACGATATCAACTCTCCACTTATTTTTTTTTTCTCTTTTCAAAACCATTGTTAGTGCCACCAAAAATACTTTTAGTTATTTTATTTGTGATTGATAAGTTAATGCTGTTGCAGGCGTTTTTATGAATGTCTGGCTTGGTTTGCATCCCAAAAAAAGTTTTGAAATCTAAAGATGCAAGCATATTTTTAAGAGAAAAAAAAGCATAAAAATGAGAATCGAGAGAAAAAAAGAAAGGCTGGATGAGAATGGTGAAAGAATAACAACTACAAGGTGGATAGAAATGTTGGTATAGTGTATATGTTCTTAAGAGATTTTGTTTTTTAGTGTCTGGCTTATTCTTTGGCATATCAAAGAGGGGGATGCTAATTATAGCGGGAGGTTGTGATTGATAGGGCAGAGAGGAAGAGTGAAAAAAGGATAACGGCTCTAGGAAAGTTGGTGGTTTTAGAGTGGGGGTGGATTAAGAAGACAATAGTGGGATGTTTTCTTTGTGGGTTTGAAAATAATATACATTGTTTTTTGTTCTTTTTCTTTTTTCGAGTGGGGAAATAATAAAAATAGTAGAGGCACTAAATTTCCAACAATTTATCTTTGAGGATCGAATGAGAAGATGGGCATACTTTAAGAGTAAAAATGTAATTTACCTAAAGTTTAAACACCGTCGATAAAATGCAGATCGGAAAGTTTTCGCGAATTTCTCTCTTTTTGGCAACACCAAATCCCCCGCACTCATTGTCACGAGCTCTCTCTCTCTCTCTCTCTCTCTCCCTCTCTCTTCCATTTGAGCGGAAATATAGGGTTAGGGTTTAGACGCCATTCCCTGGGCATCGATCGACGGAAAGAGCAGTCTTGTGCCGAACGACGATTTCAGCGAGATCGTTTTCTGTGTATAGAGAAGAGAAGAAGATGAGCGTGGATCTGGTGGCCTCGAGCACCCTTGGCAACCTCGACGAGCAGATTGCGCAACTCATGCAGTGCAAGCCCTTGTCGGAGTCTGAGGTTCCTCTCTCTCTCTCTCTCTCTCTCTCTCTCTTCGTATAATTCGTAAAATTTCCTTATCTTATGAATTTGCAGATTTTGTTGAATATTATTTCGCAACAGATTTTGGGTTTGAGATTATTCAATTGAGATGGTACCTGTGTATGCATATACTTGTATCATTAGGGGAATCGTGGGTATTTTTGATGGGTGTAGTCTATAAATTGTAGATAATTTCACGTTTTTTTTCTTCTAGATTTGTGTTGTATATGAACCTCCAATTTTTGACTAAGCTATACCAATATATAATGGGATAACACCAGCTTGGTGCCACCCCCCCTTTTGAAGTGATGTAAAGATTTGATGTCTGAATTGCTTATAATGGGCAACTTCTAATAACCCACATTCTTGAATACCTGAATTGCTTATAATGGGCAGTTTCTAATAACCCACGTTCTTGAATTCTGGAAATGCTTTATGACTTGGTGTGTGTGCCCATAGGCTAGTTAGAAATAATTGCAAGAACTTGTGTCTTCGGTATGACTTGGTGAGCAAAGGCTAAGCTTCCCCAGAACCAGTAGCGGGCTTCGAAAGGAACAATAGAAAGCGCTGACAAAGCCATGAATTGGAAATCGTTTTATAATAGAAATTGGTGGAATCCTTGTAACCAAAGTCTCTCCCTCTCTATTCCTATCCATCAAGAGTAAAATTGAATATGTAGGTATTCATAATTTGTGGCGTGGGTGTTGGTGTGGAGGTGGTGTTTGCATCCTATTTTTACATTAACAGTGAAGTACAAAGAGATGGAGATTATTGCTTGTTCCTTATGCATAATCTGTTGTTACTTAGTAAGTGGAGGGGCAAAATATGGCAGGCATATGCAGTTTCAGAGAGTTCGAAGTTCTCTTATTATTCAGGGTTGTGAAGTGTGGGGGCTTGGACACTTGTTGAAAGGAGTGGGGCCCTGGTTGCTTGGTTTTCCCTCAGAAGGATGTTTGGTACATTGTGATTTGTTTTAAATTACTATTTGTTTAGGAATGACCACTTTCTACCCAATTGGTGCTTCATAGCGTGGAGTGGATGGAAAGAAAGGATCTAAGTTTCTATCAAGAAGTGCAAATCCGAAACTTAGGACACTATGTCGACTTTTCTGGTCTTGTTGCTGAAGAGAGCTCCTTAATTGTTGGGAAATGGCAGTCAATTTGTAGCATCTGTGCATTTACGTGTTTTTGTATGTGTGCTTTCCTACCTGAAAGGATAGCAACAAATGGGCAGTGTTAGATTGAGTCAGTGTAGTTTCAACTAAATTATCATTTGAGTTCTTGCTGGTGAACTCTTTCTTTTTAAACCGGGTTTAATTTTGCCTTAATTTTTATTGAGGGTAAACTACAATGACCTCTCCTGAGGTTTCTGAATAGTTTAGATTTTCCCCTCACACTTAATGGTGTTACCAAAAAATGTAATTCTACCTCATTACCATCACACGCTAAAGCAAAAAAACGTAATTACCCTTTTGTGTTAAAGCATAAAGTAAAGCGGTTTCTGAATAGTACAGATTGTCTCCTCACGGTTTGAAGATTACAATTAACTCCACTTAATGGTGTTCCCCAAAAAATGTAATTTTACCTCACCCTCATGCACTAAAGCAAAACTACATAATTTCCCTTTGCGGTAAAGTAAAGGTACTTTATTACCCTCAAATTCATTAGTCAAAAAGCCGTTTCTAATAGCTCCCACTTCCATCACCACCCAATAACAATAGTATTGATTAAAATGCGGTTGAAAAAAATAATCAGCCTCAACATCACCCACTGCCATTTCCCACCACAGTTATCATTCATGATCACCTGCTGCCAGGTACCACTCCCACCATGAGTTGTAAAAGGTGCTTCAGGAAGGGTAAAACTATATGGGTATTTATTGGGCTAATTTCTAAGGAGAACGGATATGTGACATGAACACAATGCTGACACAACGATACAAGAATTCGCAAAAAATGTAGGGCACGATATGTGGGGTACACACAAAATATATAGTTTTATATTTATCATATGTTATACTTATATTATATGCAAGGATATAAATGATTATATGCGATGTACATGAACACTTGATTAAAGGATAATAACAAAATGTAATACAAAACTTATTTCTAAAGTTTAAAGGAGGAGAATATATATAATTTAAATTGTATTTCTTTTATCATTGGAATGTAAGTTATCTTATAATGTGTTTTCGTGCATGTGGAAGCGATATACACACGTTCTCCATGTGTATGAAGCATATCCCAGTGTAGGAAATCTTAAGAGCTAGGGTATGTTTTGCCACATGTCCAATGTTTGTCTAGAAGTGTGTGATGAGTGTTAGAAGTGTCTAGTAGTGTCCGACACAGTATCCGATACGTTCTTAGATGTTTCCGTACTCTTTTGGGTAATTTGGTGCTTTATCTCCTTCAACGCATCTCAAGTGCTCTCCTAAAGGCATCAAACAAATTGTAGCGGGTATTGTAACAGAGAGAACTCGATGCACAACGAGAAGCTTCTCTTTGCTATTATGTATGATTATATGTACGTGTGTGATACCTGAAGCTCGTTACGTAAAAGCATTTTCTCGCCTTTCTATTCCGCACCATTTTACGGCTCTCCTCCTCCTCCACCACCATCCACGGGCCTCTGCACCACTATGGCACCATCTACTGCTCCAAGCCTTACCAATTACCACCAGAGATTGGGATGAGGAGAGAAGGGAGAGATTGGGAAGGAGGAGACAGGGGGGAGGGGATTTGGAGGAAGGGGTTTGCGGGCTGAACAATGGTGTGGCAGGTGGTGACTTGCGGTAACCGATTGTGTTGATAGCTGGTAGATTGTTGTGTACATACTTGCTGTGGCAGCCTCTGCCCCAATTTCAGAGTCATGTCCCGCAAGCCATACTTAATCACTCACTGCGTTATCCCGATCCTAATGTTGAATAGATAATAGTGGTGAACTGGGCTTGCTTGCTCGGCACTGGTTACTTGCATTGAGCTCATAGAGGTC
>BRYE01000008.1:21354261-21356761 GCA_030159115.1 Actinidia arguta var. hypoleuca
TTCCACAATCCCGTATTATAATTTGTCAATATATAATGGGTTAACTTTTTTTGATAACTCGATATCCAGCTTAATGGCTAATCCGGGAGATCAATTCCACCATCTACTAATAAGGCGCCCGATTAGACATAGACAATAATTTATGAAATTTCTGTATTTCCATTTCTTAATTTGTCAATATATCAAATATTAATTTCTTTTGATAACTCGATATCCTACCTAGTAGCTAATTTGAGGGACCAGTCCCACCATCCACCATCTACTAGTAAGGGGCCTGATTAGACATAAACAATAACTTATGAAATTTCTATATTTCCATTTTTAACGGGTGAAATACACTGATCGCCCCTGAGGTTTCATGTTAATACACAAAGTACCCCTGACATTTAAAAAAATACAATGACCTCCCCTGAGATTTGCATTTAATACAGATGTCCCCCTGATATTTAAGAAATTACACTGACCACCCATGAGGTTCTGGATTAATACACAAAACGCCAATGGGATGGTCAGTGTATTTTAAGGGTGTTTTGTGTATTAACTCAAAATTTCAGGAGTGATCAGTGTATTTTAGGAGAAATCTGTTATAAATTTCAAACCTTAGGGGAGGTCATTGTAATTTTTTAAACGTTAAGGGTACTTTGTGTATTAAAGGCAAACCTTAGGGAATGTCATTGTATTTCACCATTTTTTAATTTGTCATTATATAATATATTAATGTTTTATTATAACTTGGTATCCAACTCAAAGACTAATACGGGAATCAATCCCACCGTCTACTAGCAGGGATTAGACATAAATAATAATTTATGGAGTTTTTGTATTCCCATTTCTTAATTTGTCATTATATAATATGTTGATTACTTACCAAAAAAATATTGTATAAATTTATGTAATTGTAATGTGATAAATCATGATCATGTCTAATAATGATTTAGCTTTTAATCCAAGTCGTTGATCACACTTGTTTCTGGTGGGGTACCCTTCAGCGGTTGCTGCCAAAATATATCATTTTCTTCAAGAATTTCACAAGAATAAGCAACCAAAAAATCAATAATTATTCAATACTATGTATTTTTATAAACCCTATTAAAAATTATAACGCTATCACTTAGATGGTTGGTTGGAAAACATAACCAAACAAGCTTTATGAATGACCTTTCTAATTTAATTTGTTACAGAAAAATATGGTTAAGCTGCTTCCGATTGTTTTAAACACACACAGACATAACTTGAAATGCACGCAATGCTGAATGTTACAATCCATTTATGCACTCGTACATCGGGTTGATAAACGAGTTGAACGTGCCAAACAGTAAATTATTTAAATTTAATTTAAAAATTTAATAAATTTTAAAATATGTTTGAGCTTGAGATTTGCTTGTCAAGCGAACTGATCTCAAAAGAGCTTTAATCGAGCTGATCTCTAGCAAATTATAAGATTATCAAGTCGATTAGTAGATTGTTCAAACTTGGTTTAAAAACTAAACCAACTTTCAAAAAATGTCTGAACTTTGTTTATAGATCAAGTAAATCGATCTCAAACGAGATTTTAACGAGGCAATCACAAGTCGAGCTCAAGTAGTTTGGTACGTTTATAACCCCAATCTACACTATATATGAAATGACAAATTAATTTGGTGTATACTATTTTTTAAAGTTTCTTAAATTACTTTTATTGTACGTCAACTAACAACAATTGTTTTTATACACTAACCATAGGGCTAAAAATGTTGAACTACAAAACCCATCTCCCTATGGACCACTTCTACACTTTTTTCTCTAAAGATCAATTGGTCTCTCTCTCTCTCTCTCTCATATATATATCACACGACACGAAGGGTAGGCAGAGTCGGCCCTAAGGTAAGCCCAACAAGTCATTGAACTTGGGCAACCCCCAAGGCAGGGCAACCATCAGGCCCCAAAAAATAAATAAATTTGATAATGCATTAATAGTATGAGGGCAACTATATTAGAATCGGGTGAGGACAACCCAAATGGCGGGGCCGAACCTGTGGGTAGGTCATCCATATAGATGCACTTTATGGGGACAGGTCTTGTAAGCAGATAGCACCCTAGTGCATTAAAAAGTTGAGTTAATGTGTGTGTTTTTGTTTGTTTTCATTTGGTTTTTCTTCTCTCTCTCTGAGTTTATTTTCTTCCAATTTCTTGACAATTACTGGATCATGAATAATGTGTGCACAAATAGCAATTTTAATAAAAGCTGAAATTTAACAAGAATTATCATTGCAAATGAGAATTGTCATTTACATTCCACATTTGGTTTATGTACACGAAGATTAAATTCAGAGTGTAGCGCATAAAAAGTGTAGTGCGAATATCAATTCTCTTGCATATAAGATGTTTCGGTCAATGCTACCTTGAAATAAATTAAAAAAGCAAAGCACAATATCCAAAGAAACTATGACTTTAGTTTGGCACAGTTTTTTTTATAGAGTTTTTATCTGCTTTGATTATTGATTTTTTTCATCTTTAGTAA
>BRYE01000008.1:21381761-21386761 GCA_030159115.1 Actinidia arguta var. hypoleuca
TAAAATTATATAATTTTTTATATTTTAAAAAAAAAATTATCAAGAGAAATCGAACCGAAAAAATATAAAATTATTATACTTTATACTTTATTTTTTTATTTTGTAATAATGTATCTCTTTGTATATACATGTAATGTATCTTTTATCTAACGTTTATATTTTATCTATTTTTTAGATTGTAAAACTCAAATGAATACGTCTAAGATGTAATCATTTTTTTAACTTATGTAGTATTCATGGGTACGGACAATTACTAGATATTTTATAATGATGAAGTAGGGTTCAGAGCCCAAATATATCTGTTGCACGTGCACCACACATGGTGATGGGAATAGAAAGTCCGTTTTGCCCTTTGTTTTGGCGGATAATGACCACATGCTGTCCACATGATCAGATTCCGTCACAAAATCTGTGACTCCGTTTACGATTGGACTATTTAGACAAGAAATTGATAGATGAAGGACGAAATAGAATAGTTTGTTAGTTTAGGGACGACATAAAAAAACTGGATAGTTTAGGTGATAAAGTTGGAATTAACCCTATTCATTTTTTCTTTATTTTTTACATTTTTTTTTAATTCTCAAATAATTATACAAATAATAATATATTAAATATATGATTTGGGTTAAAAATTATATTCTCAAACCCAATCATAAATATGGATAAACTTAAAATATGAACATGAACCCATCTCAATGGGACAAAATTACGATCCTAGACCCTTAAAAATACAAGTTGGGTTGAGCGGGCTGGACGAGCTACTGAGCCAGTGCTCACCCCTAGTCAAAGTTTTCTCTCTCTTATTGATCAAAAATAATTTTAAAAAAATCTGACTTATTACTATAACATCTATAATATAAAAAAAATAAAGTTTTTGAATTATTCATTTGAGTTAATTTAATGGCTGAGATTTCACTTGAAATTATTTTTTTTTCAAAAAACTATCACTTTCTTCATCTCAAATGTGTGGGATCCACATAAATTATAATTCAATAGTCAAAAAATATCTAAAATTATGCATATTTTTTACTCATTTGATTATTTGTTTTAGTGAGACCCATACCCAAAAAAACTAACACCTCTTTTTTTTTCTTTTATTTCTCTCAAACTAACGATACTTTTTTCAAAATCATTATATTTTTTAATTTATTTTTTATTTTATAATAATATATCTCTCTCTATATAATGCAATGTATCACATGTTTATATATATTTTTTTCCTGATAAAACTTTAATAAACATAGAAGTAATCTATTTATTTTTTTGGCATAGAGAGTAGTCGGTACAGTTACTTACTAGTGATGACAATAGTTTATTGCATCTTTTTCCCACTCTTTTCTTCTGACTAAGAGATTGATTTTCCTTCCACCAGGTGGACCCAAATCCTGGTTTTGCGCACTGATTATTAGAAAATGGCCAAATAGTGATAAGACTGCAAACTACTAGTCAAGACATTCCATTCAAGTACACAATTGGAACCATCTCACTTCAGAATCTGAATTTTCTTAATGTTATGGGTATCTCATATTTGTACTTCATTTACATTCTATAGTGAGGTGTCAACACTTCATTAGAGTGTCAATGGGGTCCACCTCAATGACACCGCAATAGAGTGTTGACACTTCACCATGAAGTACAAGTAGAATGCAAATATGAGGTACCCATAATATCTCCCCATATTTTACGGTTGAAGTAAGACTGCAACTAGTCAAAAGTAAAGTCTTCCCAAGGCCAATAGATGCTTAGGGAGGGGCAGTTTTGGATAACTATTTTTTATTTAGATTATTTTTGTTTTAATTAAACTTTTTTTTTATTATTTGCTCAAATTTTTTTTAAAAAAATGACCAATAGATATAACTTTTTTTTGTGTAAGATTACTATTAAATTCTGTTAAATTTTAATTTGGACAATCACGTCATATTTTTAATAATTCGTACAACTAAATTCAAATTATCATAATAATGAATGCTATTCCAATTTTTCCCTTTGGAATCAAAATACAATAAAACTTTTTACCTAGTTTTAATTCACATAAAAGTCTTGTTTTCTTTTTTACAACTAGACATGCTCTTTCATTTTTAAGAATACAATTTTATTCTTATTTTAATTTATCTACCTTATTTTTTTGAAAAACTGTCGTTGTTTTACTTATTTAATCTATTATCTATAAATACAAATGATTATATTTTTATCATATTTTTGAATTGGGTATGGCATTAATTAAAATTTGAATAATTCTAAAAAATTGAGTTTAACTTCATTAAAATTGGTTATATAAGTGTATTTATTGATTTAACAATCATGAGAAATATTTTTTTCTTAATTTTTAGAAAAAATAAGTAATTAGAATTGGTTACAAAGTGAAATTCACAATTTATTAAAAAAAAGGGTAAACTTGAAATAAAATACGTAAACTTGAAATAAAATACACCTTTATGGCAACTTGAACTTTACCAAATTATTGGAAATAGGAATTACTTGTCCAAACTAAAACTTGATAGAACTTTATGATAATCTTGCACAAAAAATTATATTTAATGGTTATTTTTCTATTTTTTACGTTTCCAAATCATCTTGATTAGAGAAATCGAAAAAATAAAAATTGAAAAAGTAAAAAAATAAATAACGAAAATCTACTAAAAAAATTATTAGAAATATATTTCAAACTATACATTAAGAGTCCGTTTGGATACGTGAATTTGAAATCAAAAAATTTCAAATTCTTATTCCAAATTTATCGAGTATGTTTGGATAGCGAATAAACTAAATGATTTGAAATCATGAAAACTTATTAATTTTTAAGAGCAAAATGAAAGAATTTTAAATAACTCAGAAATTGGTGTAATTTGATATATCTACACGTTTCTCTCCTCTCTCTCATGGTCTCTCTCCCCTCTCTCTCATCGTCTCTCTCCTCTCTCTCTATCCAAAATAGTGTTAATTTAAATTCATGCAATTAAAATCTTTTTTAAATATGTATATATATATATCAAATGGGATTTTGAAATCCTTAGAAAAATTTTAAATCCATGTATTTGAAATTCACGTATCTAAATTGGGCTTAATATTTTAATTGCTAGTATAATTTCTATCTATCAGGGAAGTCTCACTTGAAGACATGGAAGGCCAAGGCCGGCAATGTGTTTTTAATTGATTCCTCCTTTTACATTAACTAATCCATGTTGTCGCATGTAAATTTACACGTGGAAAATAATGCTAGGAAAGAGAGAGAGAGGGCTAAAATCAGATATGATGATCCTAAATTCTAATTTTGAGGATTTTTTAGCTGACCATTCATATCTAACCATCTAAATTGTTTTTGACTTAAGCAACAAGTATATCGATTTTAATGTATCTTTCGGTCTGAACAATATTATTTTATGTACGAGTAGAACATTGAGAGTTCTTACACGGCCATCATACATAACAAACTGCATAAATTGGTTTCGATCGATTTTGATATATCTATAGACTTGAGTAGTATTTCTCTATGCATATTGATTTTAAAGTATCTTTTGGGCTGAGCAACATTACTCACTATTTGTGGGTAAAATTTTCTATAAATTAGACTTCACAAATAGTGGTAGATCAGTCATGACAAAAAAAAAAACTAGTTAGTTTTGTAGTTTCCAATGAAAATGAACTGATTGAAAGAGAAATGACCATGGGGTCCTTGATAGGGTCTTCTTCCACTTCTTTCAAGTTTCAACCTTTTGCCTAATAGTCATCAACTAGCATGTGCAAGAAAAGTTAAGTGGAAAGACCAACTGCTGGAAACTTGAGTCAATGTTTTTTTTAGTTTTATGAGTTTAAGTTACGATTTTTAATTTTAGTTTAGCTTAGATTTTTTATTTTTGTGTTTTTTCAGTATAGAAGTTGTATGTTTATTTCTTTATTCATGTATAACATGTAAATAGTGATTGAGCGATAGAAACCATAAAACCAAATTGAACCATTGTAAACAGTTTGGTTAAGTTAAGTTTGGTTCGATAATTCTCACAGTTAGGTTCAATTCAGAAAAAGTCTAAACTGTTACTCACGGCTCGTTTGCCATTTGGCCCTAAATCGAACCAAATCGGTACTTTTTTTATCTTACTGTCTTTAATTGGCCACTCTTTTTTTTTTCTCCATTAATTTTTATCAGAAATGGAGAAAAATAGAACGTTTTACATCAAAGCAAATATAGAAAATAAGAGCAAATCAGAACGAAAATAAATAAATAAAAAGAAAAATACTATGAAACTTTCAATCCCTTATAGATGTTTGGTAAGCAAGCTTTGTCCTTATATTTTTGCAACCATAACTCATTTCACATTAGAAAAGAAACTAAAAACACACCTAAAGAGTGGGATAATTGCGAGATGAAAATTGTACAAATTATAGTATCAAAGTTTACATGACTAAAGGTTGGCTTACTCAATATGAAGAGAAATATTAAGATTCCACTCTTTAGCTGCAACTTCTGCTTTTTTACTATCCTGTGTAAAAATAGAAGAAAAAAAAAAGAAAAGAGAAGAATCGAACATGCCAATTGTAGAGCAAATCGATACTTTTCTTTTACATACTAAGCATAAATTTGACCAAAGAAAAATTTACTTACTAGTCATCCAAAAAAAATACGTGTTATTAGATTTTGTCAATATTTAGTTCCACCATTTTAGAATTTGAATTTTAGCTCAAGTGGTCATGAGGAGTACCACTTAGGTACCCGTGTTATAGTTGTTAAGTTTGAGTTGATGGAGCAATGTTTACTTGTTGTAGTAAACTAACTAAAAAAATTTGTGACAAAAAAAAAATATTAAGCCATTTAGTTGGATACTTGTATTTAGGCCCTAATTGAGGTAATGTTTTTTTAGTTGTCTTGGGTTTTGAATTTTTTCATTTTTCATTGTTTGATCATTTCTGATTTCTCTTGACGAGAGGAGTTCGCAAATATAAAAAAAATCATCTAATTTGAAACGAGAAACGAGAAACGAAAAACGAAAAAAATCATTGGCCTT
>BRYE01000008.1:21399261-21404261 GCA_030159115.1 Actinidia arguta var. hypoleuca
TGAATAGGCGACCAAGATGCCTCCGTCATCTTTCGATGAACTGGCGATCTTGAATAGGCAAGCAAGATGCCTCCGTCATCTTTCGATGAACTGGCGATCTTGAATAGGCGATCAAGATGCCTCCGTCATCTTTCGATGAACTGGCGATCTTGAATAGGCGACCAAGATGCCTCCGTCATCTTTCGATGAACTGGCGATCTTGAATAGGCGATCAACTGTCATCTTTTGATGAACTGGCGATCTTGAATAGGCAAGCAAGATGCCTCCGTCATCTTTCGATGATCTGGCGATCTTGAATAGGCAATCAAGATGCCTCCGTCATCTTTCGATGATCTGGCGATCTTGAATAGGCGACCAAGATGCCTCTGTCATCTTTCGATGAACTGGCGATCTTGGTTAGGAGATCTTCATTTTGCACTATTGTTGAAATAAACTGGAGAAATTTTATTACTCAGAATAAAATCTAGGAGTTACAAGTATTTTGCCCAGGAGAATTATTAAAAATATTTCTTCAAATGTTCAGCGTTCCAAGGATGGGGGAGTGTTTTTCCGTTCATGTCTTCCAGCCAATAAGTCCCCGGTCTAGTTACCTTGACGACCTTGTAGGGGCCTTCCCATGTTGGTCCTAATTTCCCAGCATTTGGCTCTTTGGTTGACAGGGTAACTTTTCGCAAAACTAGGTCGCCTGGTAAGAATGATCTGTGTTTGACCCTCTGGTTGAAATATTTGGCGACTTGATGTTTGTAAGCTGCTTGGCGTATGCCTGCTTGTTCCCGCTTTTCCTCAAGGAGGTCGAGATTGAGTCTCAGCTCGCCATCATTGCTATCTCTATTAAAGTTTGAAGTCCTGAAACTCGGCATTCCGATTTCGACAGGTATCACTGACTCAGTTCCATAAACCATGGAATAAGGCATTTCACCAGTAGGAATTCTGCTAGTAGTGTGATATGCCCATAATATGCTCGGCAAGTCTTCCACCCATTCCCCTTTGGATTTCTCCAATCTCGTTTTTAAATTTCTGAGGATGGTTCTGTTAGTGACTTCTACTTGGCCATTGACTTGAGGGTGGCCGGGTGAGGAGAAATGATGCGATATGGCGAGGTCCGAGCAAAATTTCCTGAATCCGTCATTGTCAAATTGACGGGCATTGTCTGAGATAAGAACCTTTGGAATTCCAAATCGGCAAACGATATCCTTCCAAACAAAGTTTCTCGTATTCTTTTCTGTGATTCTGGCCAGCGGTTCAGCTTCTATTCACTTTGTGAAGTAATCAATAGCTACAATCAAGAACTTCCTCTGTAATGGAGCCTGAGGCAAAGGCCCTAGTATGTTGATTCCCCATTGGGCGAATGGCCATGGGCTGGTAATTGGCACCATCTCGGTATGGGGAAGGTGATTAGATGGAGCGAACCTCTGGCATTTGTCACACTCCCTGGTGTATTTCGCTGCATCCTGTCCCATCTGGGGCCAAAAGTAGCCTTGGCGAATCGCCTTTCGTACCAGCGACCTTGCCCCTGAATGATTTCCACAGATGCCTTCGTGGATTTCTTTCATCACATAATTGGCTTCTTCAGGTCGGAGACACCTTAGGAGGGGACCAGAGAAAGATCGTTTATATAAAATTCCATGTAGTAGGCAGAACCTTGCGGATCTATGGCGAATTCGGCGAGATTGGAGTTTATCTGCTGGCAATGTACCGTCTCGTAGGTAGGTAGCGATCTTATCCATCCAGGTCGGATTTGTTTCTGTCGTAAAGACGGATTTGGCGACCTTAATGCTTGGTTTGGACAAGAATTCCAACGGTATACTTCTGTCTGATATAAAATCAAAAGCTGAAGCAAGATTTGCTAGGGCGTCTGCTTTTCTGTTTTCTTCTCTGGGAATTTGTTGAATGGTGAACTTTTTGATCTTTTGAGTTAAGCGTTTAACTTCGTCCAAATAAGCTGCCATTCGTACATCCCTAGCGAGGTAATCTCCCTGTACCTGGTTAGCCACTAGTTGGGAGTCGCTGTAGGCTTCAATTGATTGGACTCCCAATCTTGTGGCTTCCCGTAATCCAGCGAGGAGGGCTTCGTACTCAGCTTCGTTATTGGTGACTTTAAACCCAATCCGTATGGCGTATTCCATCTGTTCTCCTTCCGGGGTTTGCAGAACAAACCCTGCACCGCATCCGTGTTGATTGGAAGACCCATCAACAAACAATGTCCATTTGTCGAGCTTTTCCCCCGAGCTCCCGAGGTCATTTTCTGAGTTGTAAATCCCTTCCTCTGAGAATTCTAGACCGGGTTGGTGAGTGGATTCGGCCACGAAGTCGGCTAAAGCCTGGGCTTTTATTGCCGTCCTCGGCTTATAATTAATATGGAATTCGCTCAACTCAATGGACCATTTCAGTAGTCTTCCCGAAGTATCTGGTCGTTGAAGAACTTGTTTTAACGGTTGATCGGTCAATACAGTGATGGGATGGGCCTGAAAATAATGGCGAAGTTTTCTGGCGGCGATCAGGAGGGCGTAGGCGAGCTTTTCAATCATTATGTATCTGTTCTCAGCACCTATCAGGACCTTACTAACATAATATACCGGCTTTTGGACATGGTTCTCCTCTCGGATGAGCACGACAATTACTGCTGTGGGCGAAACGGCGAGGTATATGAATAATTCTTCTCTCGTGGTTAGAACCACAAGCAGAGGAGGTGACCCCAAATACTTTTTAAGTTGTTGAAAAGCTTCTTCCGACTCTTCTGTCCACTGGAAATTTTGATTTTTTCTTAAGATTTTGAAGAACGGTAAACATCTGTCCGCTAATTTGAAAACGAATCGGTTGAGGGCGGCAACCCGTCCAGTTAGTTGCTGGACTTCTCGGATGTTTCTGGGCGAGCTCATCCCGAGTAGAGCTTGAATTTGGTCTGGATTAGCTTCAATCCCACGTTTGGTTACCAAGAACCCTAAGAATTTCCCGGATGATACGCCAAAAATGCATTTGGAAGGATTTAACATCATCCTGTGTTTCCTCAAAATGTTGAAAGCTTCTTCAAGGTGGGCGATATGCTTTGCTGCTTCGAGGCTTTTAACGAGCATGTCGTCTATATATACTTCCATGGTCTTTCCGATCAGCTCTTTGAACATCTTGTTCACCAATCTTTGATAAGTAGCCTCGGCATTTTTGAGACCAAATGGCATGACCTTGTAGCAATACAATCCTCGTTCCGTGATGAAGGAAGTTTTTTCTACGTCGGGGGAAACATCTCGATCTGGTGATATCCTGAGAAGGCATCCATGAAGCTAAGAAGCTCGTGCTTGGATGTGGCGTCGACTATCAGATCAATTTTTGGCAGTGGAAAACTGTCTTTTGGGCATGCTTTGTTGAGATCAGTGTAGTCCACGCATACTCTCCACTTCCCCCCTTTTTTGGGGCGACGACGACATTAGCTAACCATTCCGAATAGTGGGCTTCCTTGATAACTTTAGCTCTGATGAGTTTGGCGACCTCCTCGTCGATAACTCGAAGCCGCTCAGGGGCGAATTTTCTTCTCTTCTGGCGAACTGGAGGATTAGCCGGATTGATCTGTAATTTATGCATGGCGACCTGGGGGTCTATCCCCGGGACGTCGCCTTGAGACCAAGCAAAAACATCGAAGTTTCTTTTTAAGAATTCCACTAAAGCATTGTGCTGTTCTGCGGCAAGTTCTGTTCCGATCATGACGTGGCGATCAGGATATTCCGGATGAATGGAAATTGGAATAGTTTCTTCAAGGGGCTTAGTGTTTTCGGTTTCTCGGGGATCCATCAAGACCACCTGTTCCACCTCGTCCCTCAGGGATTCCATCTCGCCATCGTTGATCGGTAATTGCTATTGGGTATTCGGTACCGGGAGGGTCTCGATCTTCATGGCCGAAATGAAACATTGTCTGGCCACTTTCTGGTCGCCCCGCACTTCTCCCACTCCTGCCGAGGTAGGGAACTTCATCTTCAGGTGGTAGGTTGAGGTGATCGCCTTAATTCCGCCTAGAGTTGGGCGGCCTAGAATGGCATTGTAGGGGGAAGGGCAATCAACTACTATGAAGTTCTGCCAAACAGTAGTTTGACGAGGTTCTGTCCCTAAAGTAACTGGTAATTTGACCCATCCCAGGGGATGAGTCAGATTTCCTCCAAATCCCACCAATGGCGTCATAAAGGGCTGCAACCTGTCGAGCCCTATCTTCATTTTTTCAAATGCGGAGATGAACAGAATGTCAGCCGAACTACCATTGTCGACCAAGATTCGTTGAACGGTAAAATTGGCGATAATGCCCGAAACGACTAGGGCGTCGTCATGAGGTTGGTGCAGGCCTTTCAGATCGTCATTGTTGAAGGTAATGGGCGGGTTGACATCGGCCATTGGCGAGGAGAGGTTGTAAATTTCTGCGGACATGTCTGCACTTCTGGTGTGCCTTTTTCTAGATGAATTCAAACTTCCTCCGGATCCAAACCCACCGTGTATTACCTGAATCTCTCCAGCAGTAGCTCGATTATTGTTGTACCTTCTTTCCGGTGAATTGGGGGAATGGCGATCTCCAACGTATTTTCTTAGATATCCCCTTTTGATGAGGTCGGCTATTTGCTCCTTTAGATGAAAACAGTCTTCGATATTATGGCCATGGTCTCGGTGAAACTCGCAATATTTGTTTTTGTTTTTCTTCCGGGGATCAGTCTTGATTTTTGAGGGCCACTTGACAAACTCTTCATGCTTGATTTCTGTGAGGACTTGGGCAATGGGAGCATTAAGCAGTGGCAACACTAGCTCAGTGCGGCGAGGTGGAGTACGAGGTCGCCTGTCATTGGTCTGCTTCGAGTCCCGATTAGGCTGCTTGCTTCTCCGCTCGTCTTTATAATCAGATCGCCTTGTATCAGACTCTTTCCTCTTATGGTCCTCCTTTCCCCTTCGCCTCCGTTTGGCTTCGGCCAATTCCTCCGCGGCGATGTATTTATCGGCTTTACTTTGAAGTACGGACAATGTCTCTGGAA
>BRYE01000008.1:21429261-21434261 GCA_030159115.1 Actinidia arguta var. hypoleuca
AGGCTTTAAATGATGATACTTGTCTATTTATAATTATTAATGAGATGAATAAATTACATAATTTTTTTTAATAAATTATAAATGAATATGTCACACCATTTAAAACCTGGGACAGGGAACTAAAATAAATACTTTGAGACAGGAGATCCTGGTCCCCTTAATTGATACTATAACATAGCAGACCTAACATGTTGATCTCTCACACACAATGGTGAGACAAGCCAATAATTAATCACATCGATGCATCCCTTCATGAAACAAAGTTGTGTCTTCTACGTACAATCATCGCTTTTTTTGCAGCATTTTTGTCGACGAGACATTGTCTTCTTCTGCCATGCCAGAAAGATCCATTCCACAATCCAACGCGCACTCTTTCTTGCATTCATTCCAAGAGAACAACCTCATTTGCATGCATTCGTAGTAACAATCCGATGTGCATTTCACCATTGCATTCCCTCCCTCTCCAGTTTGTGCCGCCGCAGCCACCAGAGCATAGAATAAGATTGCCGTCACCACCACCACCACCTTATTGCCACCCATACTTGAGCAACAATACATAGATAAATTCTTCCGAGAATATTTAAACAACAAACAATGAACAGGTATCGATCTAGAAACAAAATTTTTAGACAGAAACTCAAAACAAAATGATTGGGTCTATTCAAGTTAAAAACCTATCAACAATTGTTAGGGATAAGATTGTTGGGATTATCTGTAATTTCCTTTTTTGGCAGCTTGATTCTGTGGTGAGCCAGCTAATATATGTTGAATTTGACTGGCTTTATATAGAAGTAATCATTTGGGGCAATGACAGTTCAAAAGCCTTTAATAAGAATTTGGGTCATGCATTAACATTAAGCCAGGCCCAATTTGCTAATGTTTATCACAATTTATCTCCAAGAAACGGAAACTAGAAAAAGTGTGCTTTGTGAAAGAGAAAGTCTACGATCCCAGAATTCAGAGACTCAAAAGATTTTTAGATTTCAAAATAAATGATTCAATTCGCTTGACCGTTTGAATTCTATATAATCAAGTGAATCTAAACTATTCATTTTGAATTCTGAAAACTTTTATAGGTCCAAATTCTAGGACTATAGCAGTGAGTGGAAATAGATAATAAAAAAAAACAGATTTGTATAGGCCATTTACATTGATTTAAATGGTTTAATATTTCACACAATTGGGTAATTCAATGGATATATATGCAAGCAACTTCAATACCATTATTTGGCCCATACTAATTTGGTCTTAGTCCTGGAGCTCCAGCCCATTAACCAGGCTGTAATTACTTTCAAAACCCTCATATTCTAGTAAGGTTTAATTTTGGAAAGCCCTATTAGGATTCGGATCCTCTGAAGTGCAGGGGGTATGGAGTGTTCCTGAAGTGTGTAAAATGACATCTTTTTGTACACTTCTTGATCCGGACCATGAAACGACGTCGTTTTATGATTAATTAAAACGACATCGTTTTGATCCTAGAGTATACAAAACGACGTCGTTTTGTACACTTCAAAAACACTCCACACACACCACAAAATCAGAGAATCCGAACTCGTCCTACAATAATAACCATTTAAAATAAAAAATATTAAAAAGGAATTTAGAAAAAGCACTAATTTTTCGTGATTTTTGTGTTCTATTTTTGGTTAATCCAACTCACATGACCTTTTTCGGGCCCCAAAACTTCTCTCATTCTCTATCTAGACAGTTGTTTTACAAATGATTTTTAGAAATAAGACCAACAATTCTCGGTTTTAATGAAGTACGTATCTACTTACGGCTAATGTGCATCCAACACTACTGCCCATTTTTAGTTTGCACAGAATATTTTTCACCGGTTGAAACAGCAGTAACTTAAAATCAAATCAATCCCAAATTAAGAGACTTTATGCCTCTAAATTTTAATCATCTGCTCCAATAAATTGTATGTCCATTTTCCCATTCTCTGCAATTATTCTTGCATTATCATCTCTTCTCTCTCTACTGACATGGCTAGCACCAAGGCGGCAATGCTGGCGGCAATGCTCCTCATGTTGGCAGTGGTGGCGATAGTGGCGATAGTGGCTCAAGCAGGGAAAGTAAGCGGAAATTGCACATCAGAATGCTACTTCCAATGCATGCAAATCAGGATTTTCACATGGAGCGAATGCAGGAGCGAGTGCGACAAAGCTTGCACAAAATCCTCTCAGTGGCGTGTGGAAAGATGGTGTTTAGAAGAAAAGGCTATTGAATCTGGCATGTCAAAGCCTATTTTTTGGTGAAACTCGTGCAAAAGACCAAAATTAATAAAAAAAAATTACTCTTGTTCTTCATCGATTAATTGTATAGTTTAAATTCGAATGTCAAAGAACGGTCGTGTTTGTTTCGTCCAATTCTTCTTCTCTCTTCTTTGAAGGTTTATCGATACATCCAGGGATGGAGAAATTGTATCGGCATAGTTATTTGAATGGAAAAAAGTATATTAATAGTGATGTGGAATAATTCGAATAAGTCCTGAAACGTAAGATATTCCGAGTAAGGCACGTCGTCCAAAGGTTCTAAACAGTCACCTTCCTGGTCGCCTCATATTATTAATAAATTGAGCTCCATTTCATTTATATATTCCCTCCAGATCGCCGTAGGGCAAGGTGGTCTATCTTGCCCAAGAGACGTTTTTCCTCAGACTTGATTCTCCAAAAGGACTCCCATCTCCATTAGAAGTCTGTTATCACAAGACTCCTGTCATAACTCCTCTCCCGTCAGTTCTCTACCTGATTGGAGTCCACCTCCATTAAGAGTTCCACCTCTTCAAGAGAACTGTCCAATAAACTCCAACTCCGCAACGACGCCTATAATTACGGATTGATCACCAGTTGACAGCCTCCTGATTAGTCTCCGGATGTAATTGGGATATCCTCTCATGCTTATCCTTCCGAGGAACTCGCCATGATACATTGACACGGCTCAGAACTCCGTCTATATAAAGGCCGCTCCCCCATAAATCAAAAGGGTACGCTCAACACAGGCACCACATACACATTTATTATTATGCTCGCCCTCATTGCCTATAATTATCTCCTGATCGCCTTGGTCTGATTCATACGCTAGAGGGATTTTGAGCGGCCTCACCCCGGCCGATTACTTTGGTTCAGTTGTGCAGGTCGCCCTAACTTTAGCCGAGGTCCAGCGCCGAAGCCGAGGAGCAATTCTAACTGTTGGTTGCTCTCCCAGATTTTTACCACAACAAATGGCATGTTGATTAAGAAGTTCATCAAGCTCAGCATTCGTTGGTACTTGCTACATGCAAACCTACGGATCAAACCACGACAATGATGGTTGTGGCCAATGACGTATTGCATTACTCGAAAAACAGAGCAAAGAAAAAAATGTGAGAACAAGAGAAGAAATTGAATTCAAGAGGATTAGACATCCAATTAGATCACTTCTAGGGCCAAGGGTATCTAGATTCTTATATATATATATACTCAAACCAATAGAGAAACACAATTGAAGGACAAACAACAAGGACACGTCGTCTTGAAATCCGAGATTTCAGGCTAAAATATGCACTAGCAGTAGCAGCTCTTAGATGACAAAAATATGATTGATCACTTGAGCTTCATGATGCAACGGTTGCATTGCAGGTGAATATGGTTAGACATGAAAAGGCAACAAGTGTGCTAATCTCTTAGCCAAAAGCACGATGGCCCAAAAGATTTTCATATCTTTAGTTATATGTTCCTCAATTCTTACGTAATCAATTTAGGGAGAATGCCTGTAATGGGGTTAACTATCTCCTGATCTAGGATTAGAAAGGAAGAACCCTAACTATCAATCCATATACATAACTGGATTAACAAGCCTTATAGGATTGGGATTGGCCAGTACGGCCAAGCCCATGTCAATAAAGCTTTGTGGATGGTAGTCTTGTTTGATGAACAGCTAATGCTCTAATTGTTTGATTGTTTTTGTTTTTTTTTCTTTCACATTAAAAAGAATGAAACCCTATTCATCACGCTGTGATTTGCAGAAGGAAGTGAGAAAATAAAAGAAGAGAGGCAAAAATGAAAATAGATCGATCATTTTCCCTTGTTTGATTGATGAGAAGAAAGGAGAAGGAAAGTTTGAAGGGGAAAAAAATGTATTTGTTGTATTCTTAGGCTGTGTTTGGATTAAAACTTTGATAAAAATAAATAAAAATAAAAAATAAATTTTAAAAAGTTAAGAGGATAAAAGAAATTAGAAACTTTTCTATTTCTTTTTCCTTCACCAAATCTTTAATCCAAACAGTCTTATGTTGTATTTGGATTAAAGATTTCGTAAGAAAAAAAAAATTAAACGATCCATTGTTTAAAACCATTAGATCATCTATCTTTTTTTATTTTTTTTTTTAATCCAAACACAGTCTTAAAATTTATTAAGTCATTGTGGTACAAGAAGGTTTAGTTATATCTTCGGGCTCTGATTCTTTCACTATAAATTGAAGAAACTTTCTCGAAATTTGTGACGGGAAAGAGAAATATTTTGGTACCAAAAAAATTTAAGATCTAAACTCTATACAGCATCTGGATTCTGGATCTAAAAGCTTAGGGGACCATAGGCAATAATGCTTTTGGCATCATTTGGATGATTTGATGTGAATTTTTATATGGCCTAATTACATTTGTTATATAATATCTATCAGGTAATATGTTTAGTGTAGGATATAGTGTCCCATCAGATGATATCTCAAGCACTAATATGATCATCAAAACATTACTTAGACTACAGAACTCGTAATCCTAAGTATTGCAACGTGAACTTTCAATAAAAAAAAATATAATTTGTTTATACAATAAATCCTTTGTCTTTTTGCTATTTTCGCCTAACAACATGAAATAATGTTTTGCATACAAAAATCATTAAAAAAAAAGTACACACAAAAACAATGTTATAGGTCAAATTCGAATTAGCATGCTGCTAAGCTCATCCAAAATAAAACTGAGCCACACAATAATTTTTTATATAACTTTTTTTTGTAT
>BRYE01000008.1:21459261-21461761 GCA_030159115.1 Actinidia arguta var. hypoleuca
AGACCTGGGTTCTACCCAAAGGTGGCCTTGGCCACCCTCTGAGCATCCTCTAGTAGTTTACCACTTCTATGCCCAGGAGTTTTGGGTGCATGAGGGGTTTCCTTGAGAGTTTCATGATTGCCTGAACGGTTGCTACTTTGCGATGCCATCAGAACTGGCTTTGCGAATATCTATAATCAATTTTTCACAAACGGCACCAATTGTGGGATTGATTGTTTGAAGGAAAAGAGAAGGAAATCGAGGATAGATACCCACGGCGGTCCTACGGTTACATAGGTAGCTTCAACTCGTCATGCTCCAACTAGCGATGCTTCAGCTACAATCACCGAAATAGTAAGACCAGCCGTCGGAGCTTTTTGCGGAAAACGGCCCTCCGACGGTCAAGTTAGACGTCCGAAAATCGTAGAGAAAGAAAGTGTATGTATGTTCTTGTAGGCAAAATTGCGTACCTTTGTGAGAACAACAGTTCTCCTTTTATAGCCTAACTCAGCGCGTGGCTTGACGAGCTAGTTGTCTTATCACTCGACAGACTGCAGCTTGGCACATGTCGAGACGCGCCAATCGCTGTGTCAGTGAGTATGCAACTGACTCAGCCATGCCCCTAAGGCTTAGTTGGTAGCCAATCATTATGTCGTCGATTCTCGATCCAAGTGTGGGGCTATCACCTTGTCGTGCAAGCCACCTCTCTGTCTCTGACGTGCCTTAGGATCGCCACACACTGTCGCATCTTGACCTAGCTAGGGTATCTTAACCCTGCCAAGCTTGCTAGAGAGCGACAGTTTGGTAGCGGTGTCTGCCCTAACTCAGCCATAGCTAGTACTTGGTATTTTATACCCTTACAGAAAATATAATATACGTTTGATAGATGAGATAAGATGCAATTCATTAAAGTAGCAAATCACAAATGTCTTACAAAATATATAAAAAAAATAAAGTAGCAAATCATTCGATCAACACACAAATAATAACAGAAAAAAAAAAAAAATAGAAAAATAGGGGAAAAAATAGAAAATAAAAAAATATGTGCAATAATTCTTATGTGGGAGAATAGAGAGAGAGAGAGGAGCGGTGCTTAACTTCGTAGGACGGCAACGACAATTAGATCAGCCACGACAATCAGATCTGAGTTTTGCGACAAGCATATCTGAGTTTCGACAACGAACAAATATGAGAATCGCATGAGACGCGCGAGGTGCACAAGGCGCATAAGGCATGCAAGGCCCGCGTCTCGCCGAAGTTGTTGTGCCCCACCCACGGCGGACACCGGCGCGCGCCTCTAACAACACTGCTACCACCCCACTAAAAAAATACACTACCAATACTATTTTGAACTCACTGTAAAAAAAATTACACTATCGGCCCATAATTACATATAATTTTATGAATTTGACTCCAGTGAAAAAATTTCATAGCTACGCCATGCAGCTGACTACTCAGTAATTTGCCTGTCGTACAAACTAGAAACCCCATTGCCTACCAAGGTCCAATATAGCATGCATTAGTTGTCCTAAAGCATGTAGCGACCCTTACCAAATGTCAATACAAAAAAAAAAAGTGAGCCCTACCGAGATTGGCAACATTATAGGCGAAAAAATTGACATATCACCAAAGCAGCACACACAGCAATCACAGCAATCAGCAACTAATTGATTGATAAGGCCTACTCCTGCGAAACCTACTGTACATAATCTAACACCAACAAATGGTGAAGGAACATAAATTGAGCAACATATATACATACACACACCAGTGGATAAAACTCTACTTTGAATTTGATGAATGCAGTCTTGGATTAGTATTTCACCTTCAGAAGATTCAAGAAATCCGAGATTGAAGAAAAAGGCACCCATCTGATTCCTCAATGCAGAATCTTTGTTCTTCGTCATACAAAATTCATTATATATTATTGAATCATCGCAGAAACTTTCGTTTCCATCGTAGAATGTTCAGTGATTTCAAGAAATTAGATAAAAAGTTGTTCATTCATCACGGAATTCAACGGACATCGTCCCATAAAATCATGTTGGAAAAAAGAAAGACAGATTTTCCCCTCTTCGGTTCTGCAACTGTCCTTTGATTATGAGTTGAAGAAGACTTGATAAAGCCGAAAACGATGAACCAATGTGGCCGCCGGCGATCGACACCGTACGGAACAAGACACGAACCACAGTTGGGATTTTGGGGTTTGGAAGTCGATTGGCGAAGAATAACGGGGTCATTTATTTCCCATGAATCAAAAATAAAAAAAGAAGGGTAAATTTCACACTTCTACTGAAGTTTTTGATATTCTTCTATAATTTCTTCTATAATTTTAACGCTGAGGCTCTGGTACTAATTTTTGGATTGATTTTTTTTAAAATTACAAATAAAAAAATCAGAAGAGTTGACATTTTTATTTTTTTTATTTTTGCTTTTTTATTTATTTTTAGCTAAAGTAAAGTTTAAAAAATAAAATAAAATAAAAAATTTATAGAAAACTTAAAAAAACTTGATTTTTAAA